>VXBU01005733.1:813644-847490 GCA_013400315.1 Bombycilla garrulus
GGAGAGAGGGATGAGGGGACAGGGACCGGGAGAGAGGGATGAGGGGAGAGGGGACAGGGACGGAGAGAGAGGGGACAGCGAGGAGAGGGGACAGGGACCGGGAGAGAGGGATGAGGGGAGAGAGGGACCGGGAGAGAGGGATGAGGGAACAGGGACCGGGAGAGAGGGACTGCAGGAGAGACGGGCGGGGACGGGCAGGTGAGGAGAGAGGCGGGAAGGAAGAAAAGAGGGGCCTGAAGGGAGAGGGTGGGGAAGGGAGACAGGCAGGAGGGCAGAGGGGCCCGAGGGGAGAGGGGGCAGGAGGGAAGAGGGGCCGGAAGAGAGAGGGCAGGAGGGAAGAGAGGCCCGAGCGGCTCCTCAGGGCCCCTCGGCCCCGCCGTCCCTGGCTCATCGGTGTGCAGCAACAGCGCCGCACTAGAGGTATCCCGGGAGGGACAAAGGGGTTCCTAAATCCATGGTAGTTTGTTTCCTCTGCCATGCGAGCTCTTGCTTGGCTGCGAGCTGGTGCAGAAACTAATTGCTGAAAGGACCCCGAACCCAGCAGCGTTCAGGGCGGCTCAGCACCCAACTGGTGCTCAGTACCTCAGCTGGGCACATGAGCTCAGGTATGTTGGAAGCAGCACGGGGGTCCTGAATGCTGCAGTGCATTCAGCCAGCACTCCCAGCTGTGGCTCTGCCTGGAGCCAATTTGGGCAGCTTGGACATGCTGCCTGGTAGGAACACATTTTACTGTTTCCCCTGAAATAATGACACCTCTGATTTCTAGGCCATTGCTCACTTGAGCTCCTGTAGAACAAATGCCACCTACTTCCCAGCTGGGGATGCAGCTGCCGAGGGTGTAGCAAAGATGGAAATTCTGAGACACAACAAGTAAAAAAAAAAAAAAAAAAGAGAATTCTCATGGAAAGATTGTGACCTTCATTTTGGGTTAATGGAAAGCAGTGTGTGAGTGGGAGCAGGAGCGCAGGCGGCGTAGGACAGATAGAGGAACAAACAAACAAATTATTCTAGGAATTAAACGCTTTTCTAGGAACCAACAGCAGCATTCAACTGCACTGGTCAGGATATCCCACTAGTAAACATGCCAGCACCTCGTTGCCCCTTGCACGTAGGTGGGGACGTGTTGGGAACTGCAGCAATTTCCCACGTGTTTCCTGCACTGTCCTGATCAGGGGAACTGGCTGGAGCAGAGTGTGTGCATTCAGACCAAAGTGATAGGACAGCACTTCCCTGGACACGGAAGGAAAAGACGTGGCTGGGGAAGGGATGGCTGGAGGCAAGCTGGGCCCTAGAAATCCAGCCTGAACACCAGTGTCAGGCACTGGGGTCTCCTGCATGCCTGGCACAGGACAGGCATGGATTTCCTGGACACTGGGGTTGTTGATGGCATCAGCCCTGCTGCACTGCTGTGCCCTGGGGGCCCCTGTGAGTTTGCCCATCCCAGAAGTGCACTGGGCTGCAGCCCCTCTTTGCTGCATCACTGCTGGGGTGCACTAGCTTGGAAGTGCTGATAAAAGGGGCCCTCCGTGTGGCACAGCTGTTTTCCTGGGGCTGGGAAGGAAGTGCCTTGTGCATGGCTGCTGCTTCTGAGATACTCAGCGTTCCTGAGAAGCTGTCACTAATCCCTTGTTCTCTCTCTCACACACAAAAGAAGTTCCAGAAGAGATTAGACACGGTTCAAATGATTTTGGGTAATTTTTATGTGCTCCAATGTGTTATTGTTCTGAAAATTGTACATTTCAGGTAAATAACCAGCGCTTTCTGCGTGCATGTGGGTCCTTGGCTCTGGCAAAAGATGTTTCTCTGGGCAGGAGCGTATTGTGGCTTTTCCATCACATTTGCACAGGAGGACAGAGCCCTTGGGGATAGGGAGAGCAGCTCAGGGCAGGGCTGGAATGCCAATGCCTCTCTGCAGCTTTCTCAAAGGCACTGCTGCTGCCTGGGTTTGCAGAGCCCTTGGAAGCTCCACAGCTGTTAATGGCACCCACTGTCTGGGACCGTGCTTGCTCTGGCTGGGGCATGTGAGGTCCAGCTTGGCGTGCTGGGCCCCCTCTGGATGTCCAGTTGTCCTTGGCCTGATTTGCTCCACACTGGCTCTCGTGTGCCTGCACAAAGCTGCCACTGTGTGCAGCTAAGGCCAGGATCTGGGCCCCCTCCCCAAGTTACTTCCAATTTTCTCACCTGGATCCCCTTTCCCTCAGCCTTGAGTATCTTGATAATATTTTCTTTCTGGCCCCCTGGGTTAGACCTTGTCTCTCAGGTTTACTCTTATTTCTCTGGGCCAGGAGCCTGGAGCTGCCTCCCAGTGGCTGAAAATGGTTAATTCAGCACTTGCCAGTGTCACAAATGGTAATTTCTGACTGTGTCCAGGCTCCTGCCACTGCAGCCCCCACGGGGTGCTTTTCCTGACTGTCATCCCTAGATGTTGTCAGCCCACAGCATCCCTGCCAGGGTTAGAGTCAAGGAGCTTGTGTGTTGCCCCATGCAGAGCTCTGGCACCCAGAGCTGGAGAACTCCTCCTGGCAGCCTGTTCCAACCCTCCCATATGCCCATCCCATGCTGCCACCCCTCAGCTGCCCTCTTTGTGCCCATGTTGTCTGCTTGGCAAGGTTTTCCCCATCTGCCTGTTATTGGAAATCTTTCCAGGCGAGCCTCAGAGCACCAGGAGATTCCCACACGGGATGACTAAAATAAAGTCACATCCATAGCAAGGGATACTGGTGCCTGAAGCACAGCCCAGATCTCCCATATCTCTCCCAGAAATCTCTCTTCCCTCCAGTAAAGAATACTCTTCTCCTTCACTGCAGTAGGGCAGGATGTGAAGCACCCTGGGGCACCCCCAAACATGACACACCACTTGCTTTGCCCCAAAATACTTGCTGGAAAAAGTGAGGTGAGTTGCTCACAAAGAAAAGAAGCCCCAGGCTAGTCATGGAGCCAACAGTGAATGTACAAGTGGAGAAAATGTTTCTCTCTCACTCTTTGCCTCCCCAGGAGCAGGGTGGGTGGTGTGGGGCAGCTTCTGCCCTGTGCTGAGGATTCATATCAAAGACCTCTGTAAGCCCATCCCTCCACTGTCTCCAGTGTGTCCCTCTGTTTCCCAGTGACCAAGACCTGTCACATGGATGCTTCTGCATGCACTGGGACTGTCACCAAAGGGTCACTGCTCCCGTTGCACTCCTGCTGCTCTGTGACATGATTTATGGGACATTTCCCCACCTCACTCATCCAGGGGATGCTGGGACCATGCAGGGCGTTCCTCTTCATCTTCCTGCCTTCGTGAGCCAAGGCACAACCCACATGGCAGTGTGTGTGCCTGAGCACGTGTGTGCATTGATGAGGGGAGGGGATTTCATGGGCTTTTAAAAAGAGAGAGTGAAAATGGGTGAGTAAAATGAAAGAAATTTGCAAAAACATTTCAGTGCATCTTCTCTGAGCTCAACTGCAGGACCCTGGGAGAAGAGGAGCAGCTGGTGGGAAGGGGACTCCAGAGATCATCCCAAACCTCTCCCTCCCATGTGGCTTGAGGCAAGGTTGTGTGGCCAAATCATCGCTGTTTGGGGTGCAGGCATCCCAGAGACAAGGATAAGCCACGTGTGTACATCTGCGTCCCTGGCAACCCGCTCTCCTTCTCTTCAGAGGTGACAGAGAAGGTGAGACCAGGCAAAGACCACACCTAAATTGTGCTGCCTCTGCAACCCTCCCTTTCCTCATCTTGCTCCCAGACAGGAGCCAGCACACTGAGCCAGCTGGGTCCTGCAGCGGAACTTACCGCTCTGCTTGCCCTCCCTTTCCTTTTGTTTTTTCCTCTCCTCCTGCCACTGCCAGAGGAAGAGCAGGAGAGTCCATCACTCACACACTGCTCTTTGCACAAACCTGCTGAAGCGATTCCCTCCTGACATCTCTGAGAAACTCTCCGGTGCTCTGAGTGAGTCTGTGGGTGCTGGCTTTAAATCATCATCTCCGGTGGATTATGACAGCTGGATGAGGAGATAAAGGCTTTTCTCTCCTCTTTCATTTCTCATTCCTTCCTTTTCACTTTTCCTCCCGAACTCAGAGCAGTTCCCAGCCAGGAGGCATGGTGCTGGCTGGACCCCTGTGCAGCCTTCTGCTCCTCTGCCTGGTTGAGGAGGGCATCAGCAAAGTGAGAAGATACTACATTGCTGCAGTGGAAACCACCTGGGACTACACCCACAGTGACCTGCTGTCCGTGCTGCAAGCGCCTGCAGGGTAAAGCTCTTCCTTTTGCAATTCTAGAACCTTGCCCTGGGTGTCCTCCCACCCTGGCATGTGGCACTGTGGGCTTGGCTCCAGGCAGGCAGGTACATGGGGCAACCTGGCAAGGTGGGGGCACTGAGCTGCTGGTACAGCTGGGAAGGGCTGGTGTGATGGGGAGTCACTAAGTGCAACCCCTGATGAGGGACAGGTGGAACTGAGAGAGAGAGGAAGATGCATACCTGCTCTGCATCACTGTTCAGCACTGTTCTATCTTAATCCATTCGCCTCTGACCCTTTAAAGTCTGTGCTAGGAGCCACGAGATGATTTTCCACCTGTGCTTTCTTTTCTGCTCTGCATCCTGGGGGCTTTGGGGAAATGTGAGGGGACAGAGGTTCCTGTGACTCCCTGGGCACTGCAGAGGAAGGCTGGCTGTGCTGCCCTGATATAACTGAGCAGCAAAGGCTTTCCACTGTGCCTGACCTGGTAAAATCCAGCTTTAGTTATTTATATCTTTGTGTACATTACATTGCTGGGGCTGAAGTTTTTCCTTAAGGAAATGAACATGATTTGTAGTGTCTGGGCAAAGAATGGTATTCATGCACAGTGGCAAGAAGCAGGAAGGCATGGTGGTTTAGCCTGTGTACTCTGAAGTAGGAAGGAAAAATGGGAGTTGCGCTGCTAACGCATCAGGATGGTGTTGTCTGAAGATTCAGCTGGCTTGGACACGCATGGTTGTGAATGTTCTGAGGTCAGCACGGAGAATGGAGCTGGATGGATCACCATGTGCCCATTCCCTCCTCTCTGTTTCCATATCCCCTTCCCCAGACTCTCTGCTGAGGTGGTATCAGCCCGTGACCCCAGCAGCCAGGAACTGTGGTCAGGCATTGGAAGCCAGGCTCTAGGGATGACCCAGGTCAGCCTGACTAGCTGCTGTAGTCACTGTATCACAGGTATGTTAGTTTTTCCCTTTTGATGACTTCAGTAGGAACATTGCATCCAGCACCCCCATTTTACTGATCCCCCTGCCCTGCTCTCACTGATGTTGCCCTCAGATCCATGAGGTGGAGATGATGACTTCACTCACAGTTAATTCAGCCCTGTGGCTTTCCATTTCAGCACTTGCTTCATGTTGCACTCGGGCACTATTTCTGACCCTGGGGTGACTCAGGGACCTGACCCTGCCTGGGGATGAGCGGGGCATTGACAGGCAGTGTGAGGTCACTTGTCCTGCTCTAAAGTGGAGCAAGATAACATTTTCTGTCTCAGGGGGATTTGCTGGTGTGCTCCAGCCGGGAGAGGCAGAGAGCTCCTGGGCAGTGCAGCTCCTGAGGAAGCTGTGATGAGAACCAGAGCTTGCTTGTCATGGCTGTTCCCACCTGAATGATGGTGACTTTTCCCTGGCCCTGCAACCTCAGCCCAATTCCCTCAGCAGAGGAGGGCACAGGAAAATAGGCAGGCTGGATGTAAGGGGCATGCAGGAGTGAGCCAGGAAAGCACGGCAGGCAGAGCTGCCCCTGGAGCTGTGTGCGGTCTCTTCTGCTCCACACCTTCTCCCTCAGTGTTCCAGCATCTCATGGCAGCTCCCAAAGGTGCATCTCCAGGCAGGACTCCAAACCCCTTCTATATATCCAGGGGTTTCTCTGGCATGTTTATAGAAAACTCTGTCAAATTAATGGGCTACAACACACCAGGCCAGAGCTGCTCACACCGATTTCAGTTTCTCTTCCTCCCAAACACAACCCCACCAGCAGGATCAGAGCCAGGATCAGCACATCCTGCAACGGCCCCAGGGATCTCAGCTCGGACAGGGAGCTGGTGGACACGTAGCAGCAGCCCATGGCTGAGTGTTTTGGCAGTGCAGGATGTCTCCCAGCTCCAAGAGATGAACAGATAGTGTCGCTAACAATGCTGATCCAAGGTGCCAGAAACTTATCGGCCTGCCTCAGCGTCAGCTGCCATTGGGGAAGGAAGTTCACGGGGACCCCAGTTACAGAGGTCTGGCCAGAAGAACTTTGATCAGACATCCCTGGGCTGAACTCCGCCTGCTTGTCTCCTGTTGGCTCTGCTCTGCCAGGACTGGGACCCAGCACTAAGCTCTGTTGTCACTAAGTCCCCTCCCAACCATGCCCCCGCATGCCAGCAAAATCCCCCTGGCTCCAGAGGATTTCTGCCTTATCTACTTCAGAATTAGCAGCACCAGAACATCATATCTCAGGGCTGCATTCTCAAATTTGGGCTTTCTGTGAGCTGGAGATTAAGGCACAGCTTCCTGAGAGTGGACAGCTGAGTGCCAGCAAACCCTGCATCTCAGCTGCCTCCCAGTGTGGGGACACGCTGGAGAGCAGAGCTGAGGCTGCAGCCCACTGCCATCAAGCCAGAAATGTGAATGGTTCATGGGCAAAGCCAGCTGCATGCAGTGGCACTGCTCACTGGGCGCTTCCTGCTGGCCTGGCCGTGGGGTGATGGGAGCTCTGGGTGCTGCGGGGTTTTCATGGGCTCCCATCCTGCTCTGCCCCCGAGGAGAGTGGACCCCGCTCTCCCCACAGCACCCTCCAGCTGCAGGTGGCCTCCAGCCAGTGTTGTGGGGGTGAGTGTGCTTTGCCTTTCCTAAATTTGAGTCACTCTGTCTCCTTCCTCTTCCGCTTGAGGAAGAGTCGCGAAGGGAAACACTGCGCTGCTCGAATTAAGGCTTAGTCAGAGCAGGAGAGCAATTCCTAAGTGGGAAGAAAATACCACCTGGCTTTTGCTCCAAACAAAACAAGGCTGGAAAGGTCTGTCTGGTTACTGGAAATGATCCTAGTCCTGGGGCCAATAAGTCAGCCTCTAAAATCCTTGAAGAAATTAATGCCTTTGTTATCCTGATAAATGTGCTGGGTTCCTTCTGGAAAATGATTTTTTTAAGCTTCTTACAGATAGAAAGTGGCCAGCAGAGATAAGTGGGGTGTGAAATATATTTGAGGCTCCTTTATCTTCCTGCTGTGAAGTGTAAATCCCATTTTGGGCAGAAAAGAAACAGATGTGGGGACATTGCTCAGACACAAAGAAAACTGCCACACCTGCCAGCAGCTGGCAGTCTCTTTCCTGGAGGGGAGCTGGGGAGGATGTGAGTTACACATGATGTGATGCTGTTTGCCACACCTGAAGGTGCTGGGGTTGGGGTGTGGGTGGCTGCAGGGCAGAGGTCACCGTGGCACTGCCAGTGCTCTGTGTCTCTGTTGCCAGGGGAACATGAAGCTGGGCAAGGCATGAGGCAAGAGACTGGCAGCGATACCTGCTGCTGTACACTGTCCCAGCTGCAGCTGGATATGGCCTCGTGTCCTCTTCCATCATGACTAACACCTCAACAGTAATCACTGCCCTGTTGTCATCTGGATGCTGAGCAGAACATTTCCAGTCATACCTGGGAGCTGTCAGGAAATCCACAGGACACAGCAGGGTGGGCAATCCCTGGGGCTCCAGCAGGCAAGCTGGTGGGAAGGAGAGGAAGAGGATGGCTGTTGCCCATGCATGGATGGGTCTGTGCAATCAACGTTGGCTTTTCCTTCCTCCTGCAGCACTTTGGGGCATGCTGGCCCACGTCTCCCCCCAGCCGGTGTCCCTCCCCGCTACAGGAAAGCTGTTTTTGTGGAGTACCCTGATGGCTCATTTACACAGCCCAAGCTCAAGCCAGCGTGGATGGGTAAGAAGCACCTGCAGTGGGGGGAGCTGCAGCAATACTTGACAGCCACCAAACTCATCCTGGGTTGGGTGCTGGCTGCTCTTCAGACACCTGGGTGGATCCCAGCATGGCAGAGCTCCTGGGCATGCAGAGAGCCCTGCTGGAGCCAGTGCAGTTGACGCTGCCATGCTGCGTGAGGGACAACCACTAACTGGGCTTGTGGAAAGTCAGGACCCTTTGGGGCTCTGGCAGGGTGTGAGCTGCCTGACCCCAGCTGCCTGACCTTATTGTCTTATCCCCTTCAGGTCTTCTAGGCCCCACCATCCGAGCAGAAGTGTATGACACCGTGGTGATCACGTTTAAAAACCTGGCCTCCCGCCCGTACAGCCTGCATGCTGTCGGGGTGTCCTACTGGAAGGCGTCGGAAGGTGAGCTGGGCAACATCAGGTGCTGCAGGGCCTCGTGTAGCACCTCCTGCTCTGCCACCTGCCTGCCAGGTGTGCGTCCCTCCCTCACCCTGCTCTTCGTGTCCCTCTGCAAGGACAGATGGTCACAGAGATGGCCTAGCCTGGGGGAGCAACATGACCCTGCCCAGCCCAGCAATGAGCTGTCAAACAGTGCAGAGCAAACCTGTATCAGTTATGGAGGTATTACACAGATTAAACCTAAGCTGGGATGCTTAGGGCAAGGAAGAGTGTGCTGTCCAACCTCAGGGCAGGTGGTGGCACAGCCCAACATGTGAGTGTGGCACAGCTCTGCTACTGCCCTGAGACCTGTCACTGCCCTGAGACTCAACCCCTGGCAAGGAGAGGGTGTGTTCTGGGTTGGAGGAAGGGGCATTTCTGTAGCCAAGGTGTGCTGGGCATGAACCTTCAGTGACACCTGGCCATTTCTTTGGTTTTAGGAGCAGGGTACGAGGATGAGACCAGCCAGCCAGAGAAGGAGGGGGATAGGGTGGATCCTGGGAAGACACACACATATGTCTGGGAAATCCAGGAAAACCAGGGCCCAACGGACGACGACTCAGCGTGCCTGACCCACTCCTACTCCTCCAACACCAACAGCGTGAAGGACATCAACTCTGGTTTGATTGGAGCCCTGCTCGTGTGCCGACCTGGTAAGGACAGCACAGGCTGGGGACAGGCCACATGCAGCCATTAATTGAAAAGCAGAATAATCACAGATGCCTTCCTGAGGCTCAGCATGGGAGTGGAGTCAGTGAGCTGTGCTCAGCCAAAGTGCTCCTGGTGTTCAGTCTTGAAATCCTGACGGCACAAGGTACAAGAAGATGTGACTGGAGTAAGATTTGTCATCCCTAGCTGAGACATATCCTGGAGGTAGTTGTCCAGACCCCTCTATAGTCACTGGAAATGACTGGGCACTGTCTGCAGCTCCAGTGACTCACCAGGAGCAGTTTCACCACTGAGCGAAGGTCTAAGAGGAGGCAGTACAAATTGACCTTTTGATGCCTTCTGCGGGCAGCTGCCTCTCAACCATGGACTTCTGGGGACTGCAAGACTGGAAGCGGGGCTGTTGCAATTGTGAGACATGATAAAAGAAAACCACAGCCTGGCCTTGGCTTGCCAGTTCTTGAAAAGCACAAAGGGAATTCTCTGGGTGACCTTTAATTCTCTGCTGACCTTTAAAGAAATCCATCTCATTGCATCTTGCAGGGACCCTGGCGAGTGATGGGAATGAGGGCCTGCAGAAAGAGTTTGTGCTGCTCTTTGCAGTGTTTGATGAAGGTAATCGCTGACTGAGTGGTGTCAGACTCTGCATTCAGCCAGGTCTGGGGTATTTACTTTGCCACGTGCCAGCTTCTCA
This sequence comes from Bombycilla garrulus, assembly GCA_013400315.1. NCBI lineage: Eukaryota > Metazoa > Chordata > Aves > Passeriformes > Bombycillidae > Bombycilla > Bombycilla garrulus. The sequence continues at coordinate 823,346 of VXBU01005733.1, forward strand.
GCACCCACACGCCTTCCCCAGGGTTTGAGCCTGTGGAGCCCCCCAGCCAGTGCGCTCCTGCTGCAGTACTGCCCCTCCTTCTCTTCCCCAGTACTGCCCCTCCTCCTCCTCCCCACGGGCAGGGAGCTTGCAGCCTGCCCAGCTCTGCCATGCCATGCCCTGGCCTTGTCGCCATCAGGCAGGCTAAAGAGGGGAGTCATTCCCCTCACATGTAGCAGTCACCCCCGCACCCATGCAGAGCCATGGCCAGGTGTGCTGTGGATTTCCACGGGCACCACACATCCAACCTCCCTGAGAAAGTTTACTTTTGCTTCGACATGCTTTCAAGTGAAAGCTGACCGCACCCTCCTCTCCCCACAGGGAAAAGCTGGTACTCTGAGCAGGGTTCCTCAGCAGCTGCTCAGCCCCAGGCTCACAACAGGACAGAGCTGCACACCATCAATGGCTACATCAATGGCTCACTGCCTGGTGAGTCCTGCTGGGACAGGACACGGGTGGGGGGCACGGGAGCTGCCAGGAGCAGGGGTGGAGCCAGGTCTGTAAACTTGAGGTAGCTTGGGAAAGTATGTAAGAAAAGAGATCCAGAGGAGTTTCCAGATCTCTTAGGCTGTGTTCACCTCAGGGGGGGTCTTATATTTCAGCTCCTTCATCTGCCTTTCCCATTTACAGCAGGGCAGGAGCTGTGTCCAGCTGTCTGTGTTGCCACGGGCAGCTGACTTCCTTGGAGGTCTCCCAGAATAATGCTGGTAGCCGAGTTTTAGCTTTTGTAGCCCTGTGAACAAGGCTGGAGGTAGCACTTAGCTCTCACTAAAACATCTTCATAGGATTTTGGGAATAGAGCCATGGAATCATTTTGGTTGGAAAAAACCCTTAAGATCATCAGGTCCAACTGTAAACTTAACACTCCCAAGACTACCACTAAACCCTGAGTGTCACATCTAAAAGTCTTTTAAATACCTGGGCAACCTGTTCCAGTGTTTGACAACCCTTTCAGTGAAGAAATTGTTCCCAATATCTGACATAAACTTCCCTATGCAGCTAGAGTGATAAGGTCTTCTCTCTGACTTCTCTTCTCCAGAAGAGCAAAAGAAAAGGCTGGGTTCGATCTCAGTGAACACAAAAGTTGCTATTTTCTGGTGTTCTCCTGGGAAAAGATCCAGAGCTGCCCGAGAGTGAGGAATCTCCAAGGCAAATGGGGAAACACTGCCAGGAGAGTCATTACCACCAGCAGCTTTGGTGAACCACATCCTAAAACCTCCCACTTGGGTCTGGCCATTCTCCAGTAAAAGGCAAAAGCAAAACTCCCCCAAATTCCCTGTCCCGATAAGTTCATAAAGCTTAAGAGCTGAGGAAACTTCATGGTCAACCACTGTGTCTACAGAGTGGGCTTTCCCTGGAGAGGTTATCCACCTCCACTCAGCACCCCTGTCCTTGGATGCAGGATCTGCCCTGAGAGGTGTCTGATGGAGAGCTGGAAATGGAGAGCTGAGGGCCTCAGGATGGAACCTCCACCCAGTTTCCTCCCATGCCCTTGGGATCTGTTCCAGTCACCTCTGCACTCTGCCAAAACCAAGCTCTTGTATTTGAATTTGTTTGGCTTCAGCTTCCAGGAACTTGTTATTCACTTCCCTGCTAGATTACAGAGCCCCTCAGCACACATCAGTTTCTCCCCAGGAAAGTATTTTTACAATGCAGTCAAGTTCTTTCCCATTTCCTAAGCACACTGAGCTCTTTGAGTGTCTCTGAGGAAGGAATTTTCTCCAGCACTCAAATAATCCTGGTGACCCCTCTCTGTCCTTTGTGGTATTTCAGCTACTGCTGAGGACGTGCTGGAGCTCTGCTCCAGATGCAATATTTTAGTATCAGGCTTGCCAGTGTTGTCATCAGACAAACGACTCTCCTGTCCAGTGCCCAATTTCCCTATTTATAGAGTCAAGGAGCACATACTCTCTATTTTGCCACTGCTTCTCACTGGGAGCTCCTACCAGCAACCCTCCCAAAGTCCCCATTCTGTAAATCTAGTCTTCCCTCAGGGGGATGATGTGACCCGTGCCTCTGTTTTGCTCAGGCAGTCCATATTCACTGGATGTGTGATTTCTCCAGCTTGAAGCCAGCACAGGAGCAGGGGACTCTATCAGCATGTGTCAGACTCAGAGTCTATGGCACCAAGAGTGGGGACAAGGGCTGGACACAAGTGCTGACTCCTGGGTGCTTTCCTTGTGTCCTGGCAGGTCTCACACTGTGCCTCAAGAAGCAGGTCCACTGGCATGTGATCGGGTTGGGCTCTGGGCCAGAAGTTCACTCCATCTTCCTTGAAGGCCACACATTCCTGGTGAGAAGCCACCGTCTCAGCAGCCTAGAAATCTCCCCTGCCACCTATCTCACAGCCCAGACCATGCCAGGAACAGCTGGCTGGTTTCGGATGTTCTGCCAGATACTGTCCCATCAGCAAGGTAACCTTGTTTTCCAGGAGCTCGGGGCAAAAGCAGTTCAGGGGATGGCCTGGGCTCAGGGTTCTGTGCAGCGCTGCAGCTCCACAGCCCCTCCTGCTCCCTAGAGTTGCATCCACCTGCAGTCTGGCCCACACCAGATGGCAGGGGTTGATCCATGTTGATGGGTTGATCCATCCATCCATTTGATGGGAACAGCAGTGGGGAAGATCCCTCCCAGGCAGGGCCTGGGTGAGTGCCTGCCTGTATTGGCACACAGTGTGACCCTTTCTGTCTGGCTTGTCTGCACCCAGCTGGCATGGAGGCCTTTGTGAAGGTGGAGGAGTGTCCTGAGGAACGCCTGCTGAAGACAGGGAAGCTGCTAAACGAGCCACAGGACCTGGATTACCCTGAGGAAGATGAGGAAATTTATCATGTGATCCAAGTGCGCTCTTCTGCCAAAGACAGGCCCATGACTTGGACTTACTACATTGCAGCTGAGGAAATGGACTGGGACTATGCCCCTGTGAAGCCAGTGTCTCTGGACAGGTGAGAGTGGCCACGTGTGCTCATAAGGCTGCTCCTCAAGGCAGCCCTGCCAGCTCTTCCCCATTTCCACAGAAATTACTTTTCACTCTGCCCAGCCTGGACAGTTTTGTCCTTCTTTATTAACACTAAGGGTATGGATGCAGGATGGGAATGGTCTTGGGGAGGCCACAGGAAGGCAGGACCTGGATTTGCTCCATTTTACCAAATGCCCTGCAGAGACATTTGTCTCCAGGGCATTTGTTTCTCTGTCACCAAGGCCTCTGGAATCGGCCCCTTCTGAGCAGACAACAACTCCTGGTGGCCTTCTCAGCCATCTGCCAGGTCTTTGGATGGTGGAAGGTCTTGCTCTGTTTCTGACAGTGTCCTGCATGTGGCCACTTGTTCTTTCTCTGCCTTTGCTTGCAGAAACATGACGAGCCTGTACCTGGAGCCTGGCCCACAGCGGATCGGTTCAAAGTATAAGAAAGTGGTGTTTGTGGAGTATGAGGATGGAACCTTCAAGAAGCGCAAGGTGTCCAACCAACAGGACAAGGGAATTCTGGGGCCTGTCATCAAGGGGGAGGTGGGAGATCAGTTTAAGGTAAGAGAAAAGCAGCTTTCCACTGCAAGGGGAAACTTCGGAGCTTGATGCTGTTCCTACTAATAGCTCTTGGCTTGTGGCTAAGGTCTGATTTAAGTCATTCAGGTACTCTCTCATGTTTGGCAATGTTTAAAGTTCACTGGAAAGGCAGATGTTACTGGCAAATTAAGATAAATACTCTCAGTAGGATGCACAGGATATGGCCCAGTCCCTCTGATTTGACCTTGTTGGAGGTGTCTTAGGAACTGTGTGAGTTAATTCATGACACATGACATCCAGCACCTTCTTCTGAGGCAGGAGTGTCCTCTCATCCTCTGCTGTTCTCCATCTGTTTGCTGTTACCTCACAGAATTGGAGACTGTCACTTTTGTCTCCTGAAGTGCCTCTCTTGACCACTTGACTTGTTCACAGCTGGGAGGAATGGGATGGTTTCCAGCAGCTTCACATTTCTGCTCCCTCCCTGGGGTTCCCTGTGCAGTTGTGGGCATGTGACAGAGCTATTTAGAGAAATAAAGGAAGGGTTTCATGCAGTGAAGTGGGGAGCACTTTAAAGCTCTCGATTGCTGTGCATATTTAATGTCCTGGTCCTCTGGGGCCTGGATTGACGGCCCTCTTCTGACTCATATGTAAAGTAAGACTAAAGATAGCAACTTTCTCTTCAGTAAATCAAATATTTTCATGCCCTCCTTAAAACAGGCACCTCCCAGAACAATGGACAGTATACAGTTTCATCCCGGAGAAATTGTGGTTTCTTGTGTTCTGACTTTGTGATCCCAGACATGTCTGGGTCCCTCCTCTTGAGTACTGGCAGGTAGCCAACCCCAGGGCACTGCTGTCTGGTGTTTCCCTCTCTGCAAGGCTACTGAGAGCAGCTTCAAGGGCTACAGTGATCAGAAAACACCAAACATTCCTGCTGCCTGTCCTCATTTCAGATCGTGTTCAGGAACCTGGCCAGCCGACCCTACAACATCTACCCTCACGGCCTCACCAGCGTCAGGCCCTACTATGCCATGAGACCCTCACAAGGTAAGGCAGGCCATGGGAACTTGGGATATCACCTGGCCACTGCCATTTTCTGGGCCAGGAGGGTTTCCTGCAGCTTGTGGCAAGACTGGTTGTCCGTTCATCCAAGCACTTAAGATCTGCAGTCCCAGGGATTATGATGATTCTAGGTTCATGTTCCCATTGCTGCCGTGTAACCCTGTCTGTAAGGAGGGCCTCAGTGATGAGTGGGAGAAGGGGCATTCTCAGCCAGGGAGCTGGGACCATGTTAATTGGCCCATCCTGGAGACCTCCATTTCTGATGAGGCAGGAACCATGCTGGTGATCCTGCCTGTGTTTGTAGTTTCTTTACAGCCCTCATTCCCTGGGCCCCCTCTGACCTGCATTCGTGTAGAGGTTCACTGTGATCTAGACTCTCCCTCTTGCAACTTTGTAGTTTTTGCTCTGGGGTTGTTGGTTTTTTTTTTTTCAGGTTTTATTCCCAGAACTGCTTTTACCCCTTGTTATTGTCCTCCCAGGACCATGACTTGTACAAGGCCATCCCACATCCCACCAGGATTCTGGGATGGGTGTTTCCTTCTGCAGCTTGTGTGGTCAGGAAACCTTTCTGAGCTCTTTCAAAAAGCGGGATCACCCCTTGCAGGACATAACTGGTCTGCTCTTGGGTTGTGTGTTGCCAGGGAAAGATGTGAAGGATATTCCCATTTCCCCTGGGCAGTCATTCACCTACAGCTGGAGTCTCACCACTGAGGATGGCCCAACCGAGGCAGATCCTCGCTGCCTCACCCGTTTCTACTACAGCTCCATTGACCCAGTGCGAGACACAGCCTCAGGCCTCATTGGGCCCCTCCTCATCTGCTTCAAGAAGTCCATGGATCAGAGAGGAAATCAGGTGGGTCTTCCCTTTGTTGCCCCAACTTCTAAGCTGAAAGGCTGGAATAACTGTGGTGGGTGAAATATTTAAGTAAACCTAAATTTGTCTGTCCTGTTTTTTTCAACCCTACCAGCAGTCCTAATGCCTCTGCCTTCCCCATCCTCGCTTGCATGCTTTCTTTTCCCCAGATATGCACCCTAACTCCTGTGAAATAGCAGTAAACTTCTCCATGCCCTCAGACTGAGACCTGACAGCTACACTGGGCACCAGAGGTGCTCTGATCAGACCAGGAATAATTTCTTCCCCCTCTTTTCCAGATAATGTCAGACAACATGAAGTTGGTGCTGTTTTCAGTCTTTGATGAGAACCACAGCTGGTACCTGGAGGAGAACATCAAGAGGTTCTGCTCTGATGCAGCCCATGTGGATGCCCAGGACCCCCAGTTTTACGCCTCCAATGTGATGCACAGTGAGTACTCAGCCAGGGGCTCCCTGCAAAGCCCCCACAGACACAGACTCCCCCCTGCCCCAGGGAATGAGCAGGGGATACACAGCAGCTCAGCACCCATGGAGGGAATTTAGTCTTGAAATGTTTCACCCCTGACTTCTTCCAGCTATTAATGGCTTTGTATTTGACAACCTCCAAACAAAACTCTGCCTGAACGATGTTGTGTACTGGTATGTCCTGAGTGTTGGGGCCCAGACAGATTTCCTCTCCATCTTCTTCTCTGGAAACACCTTCAAGCGCAACATGGTCTTTGAGGATGTGCTGACTCTTTTCCCATTTTCTGGAGAAACAGTCATCATGAGTTTGGAAAAACCAGGTTAGTAACGTAACTATCCTGTAAATCATGGCCTTGGCATCCCAGCAGAGATCAGGGAGCACCTCCAGCCAGTTCTCTGGTGCCCAATTCCTTTTGACAGCTCTGGGAGCAAAGGGAGCCTGCTGGAACAGCAAAGTGAGAGGCAGTGATTAAATCTTGCAAAGCTTAAATGAAATGAATTGAATTACAGTATTTTACTTAATTAGTAGAGTGTGTTAAGGCCTTGCATGCTGCCAAACCAGTAATCTGGCTGCAGTAACATGAGCCTGGTGGACATTTGCAATCTTGGCTCCAAGCTCGGAGGTCAAGGGGAGTGGCAGTGCTGTCCCTGCTGTGGGTTCAGTTGCTGGTCATGCCATTTATCTCCAGACTTTTGCAAGGACAGAAACCACAGCCATGGAGAAGTCTGAGAAACTATTTGCTTCAGAGTTCAGTTACATTTCCCCCCACTCAGCACTATTTCCTTAGCGCTGCAGAAGCGGTGCTGTCAAACCATTTCCTCACTCACACAGAAGACACAGGATTTACCGTGTGGTTGCAACACTGACCTGATGGTCACGAGCACTGCACCCTGAGCCAAGCCGTCAGGGTTTCTAGACACCCCAGGAAGCTTTCTACAACCCAGCCAAGCCTCACATCCGTTTGAGGTCGGATTCCTGCCTGCTGCTCAGCAGCTCAGCCAGCAGCAGGTGGCAGCTCTCTCCAGTAGCAGAACCCAGAAATCACACACCTCACCCTCTCTACTGGGAGCAAACACACGGGCTGGGGATGTGAGTGAGAGGCAGCCTTTCATTTCTTTCTCCTGAGTGGGAGAGATGTGGTGACTGTCTTTGGGAGAGAGCTGTGTTTGGCAGCACCAGGATGTCTTTGGGGGTGGTTATGGTGACTGCTGCTGCTGGAGGTTCCATGGGTTCTCACTGCATTAACTGCTCTCACCAAGCTGTACTTGGGCCCTCAGAGGTGTGTGGTAGCTCACTACACTCTCCCAAGAAACACCAGCCCTGCTGATGGTGCTTGTCATGCTCTGATGTTGCCAGCAACACTGTGGGTCTGGCTGTAAGACACTCTAGGGACTACTAAAGCATGGATTCACTACCATGAGCCAGAGGCTGCCTGAAAATATAGGTTATGCTAGCATCTCTTCCAATTTTCCACTGAAGTGGGCTGATGGTGTCCTTTTGCCCTCTCTTGAGACAGGTGTCTGGACGCTGGGGTGCCTAAATCCTGATTTCAGGGACCGAGGGATGCACGCCAAGTTCACGGTCTTGCAGTGCCAGTATGAGCAAGACACTGATGGGGAGGATTATGTGTACCCTGATTTGGAGGAGCTTGCCTTTGAGTTACAACCCAGGGGCTTCTCTAAAAGAAAGAGCTCATGTGTGAAAGAGCAACTGAACAGCATCACCTCTTCTGGAAATGAGACACAGAAGACAAGGTTGTGCCTGACAGAACATGGGGCTGTCCTGAGCAATGGCAGGATTTCTGATCTCTCTTCCAATGGAACATCATTATTTCCAGGAACAATGCCAAATCCACATGATTCTTCCATGTCTTCTCTGCCAGAGACAAACTATGAGCCAGTGTCCTATGAGTCCTTCCTGGAAGATGAAGAATTGTCAAAAATCATCAGCCAGGATGAAGGGTTTGAAGCAATTCCCCCTGGAGAACACTTGGTGGGTGTCAGTGGAAGGGTCCATGGTACTGTGAGCTCAGAAGATCAGCAATGGCTGCACCAAGGCACGGCAGCTCCAGGAGATGCTCTGGCAGGAAAGAAAGTGACAAAAATCCCACAGCTGCAGGAGCCAGTAAAAGGGATGACCATCCAGTCTGGTGGTAGGATAGAGAACCTGGAAGCAGAGGCTCAAAAGACAGCTACTCATGCAACAAGCTTGTGGGACTCCATTGCTTATGCTGCTGGCAAAGCCCCTCTTCAGGAGAACAGGAGCTCAATTCACTCGAATGAACTGGAGCAAAACCTGGCACTTCAAGATGTGTCTTCCCAGGGTAACGAGGACAAGCTGCTAAAAGGGGCTGATAAAATATCCTTTAACCTTTATGACTCAGAAGAAACAATCAGTACAGCACCATCTCTAAGTATTGATCACAACTCTTCCTCCACATTGAACCATTCTTCTGCATCTCCAGATGAGACAGAAGATAATAGGACCTCTCATGCTGTGGTTCACAGTCACGCCACAGAAAGCAATTATTCACCAAATGACCTAGATGCTAGGCTGGAAAAAAGGCCTCACAGAGTGCTTCCACAAGGCTTTTACGAAACTTTTGAAGAGCAAAATGTTTCTTTGTCAGACAAACCTGTACAAAGAGAAATCTTCACAGATGGCGGTAATTCCTTGCCTGCGAAAATTGGCACAGAACAAACCAGTGGACTTGCCAAAGGCACCGGCCTTCTAGACACCACCTTTGCAGACACCAATGACCTTGAGCCATCCAGCTATGTAATGACAGAAGAGAGGGATGAAGTACTTTTGAAAGAAGTGTTTCAGGATGCTAAGGAATTAGCAGAGCTGGACAGTATTGCCTTTCCTGAATCTAATGTTGTGATTAATGAGACCAAGCCATTCCCAAATGGTTTCTTAAAGAGCTCTGGGCAGTTTCTGAGACACAGAGTTACAGCCAGAAGCACGAGTGGCCCTGGCTGGAGACCTAAACAAGCCAGGTCACTGGAGAGCAGAGGTTTGGGTCTTCCCAACACCAGCAGCAGGAAGCCCCTCTCTGATGGTAAGACAGCAGAGCAGGATCTGGCCAGCCAGCCCCCTGAGACAGCAGTGAATAAGGAAGCTCCAAGGGCATGTGCACCTCAATCCCCCTTTTGCATCACTCGCTTCAAAAAGAGGTCCCTGGTATCAAGCGACACCTTGCCTGAGGTGATGGTGGCCCTGCAAAGCCTGGAAGAAAAATCCAATGTGGCTGAGAGGAGGCTACAGCCAGGCAGAGACGCTGTACAGGCTGATGAGATGTATCCTGAGGGGAGGCTGAGCACAGACAGGACAGTGCAGGGCAGCAATGAGGGCTCTCAGCGCGGCAGACGCTCCCTCCCCTCACGGGCAGCACTGGGGACAGGACCAGCAGTGGCAGCGAGCAGCTCAGAAAGGCAGGACTCTGCTGAGGCTGCAAACCTGGCCTCAAACTGGGACCCAGTCTCCCCAGGGGCTGTGGTGAACACGGGGGACTTGCACAGCCCCTCTCTGGCCGAGCTGCAGCCAGGCAGAGCTGCGGTGTGGGGGGCTCCTGGGAGCAAACAAGCTCAGGGGAGAAGCCAGATGGAGGAGGAGACAAACTCTGTGGAGCAGCTGGGTCAGTTCAGACCTGAGCCTCAGCAGCTCAAGGCCAATGCCACAGAGGACCACGTGCCTGGGAGAATGTCTGGGCAAAGCCCACAAGAAACGTCTCTGAAATCAGCCATCAGAGAGAACTGTTCACTGTCTCCAAGCAGTCCCCCTCACAACAACAACAACACCAAAAAGCCAGCACAGTATGTGCAAGACACTCCCCGTGGATGTCAGGTGCTCAGCAGGGAAGATGTCCTCAGAGAAATAGGGAAGAGAGAGGGCCAGGGCCTAGGAGAGCCCAAGGAGGATGGGGAGAGCAACAGCACAGCTGGGGAGAGGAGCCACGTCCCAGGACACAGAGAGGAACCAGCCCTGAACAATGGGACACATTCCAGCCCCTCAAAGACTGCCAGGACAGACTATGATGAGTACAGTGACACAGAGCAGACCATGGAGGATTTTGACATGTACGAGGAAGAGGAGCATGACCCGCGCTCCTTCCAGGGGGAGATCCGGCAATACTTCATTGCAGCAATGGAGGTGATGTGGGAATATGGGGACCAGAGACCCCAGCACTTCCTGAAAGCAGCGTAAGTGTGATTTTCCTGCATGCATTCCTCCTGCACTGCATGGCATGGCATGATGCACGAGATGACATATCCTGGCAGGCAGGATCACCATTTTATACTAGTAGAAGCCAGCCAAGCAGCGCAGGGGAAGGATGCTCCCAGCATCTCCCCTCTACCTGGGGGGGTTTAAACATCCAGAAACTTTGAGCTTCCTTGCCAGTGGGTCGAGGGCGCTCTGGCTCTGTATCCCCCTGACCTGTACCAACCCTGCCGTGGCTGTCCTCACTGTGGGACAGTGTCAGCTGACTCACCTCACTGGCATGCCCCTGCAGGGACCCCCGAAGCAGCAGGAGGAAGCACTCCTGGCAGTACCGCAAGGTGGTTTTCCGAGAGTTCTTGGATGAGTCTTTCATGCAGCCGGTGCAGCGGACAGAGCTGGATGAACACCTGGGCATCCTCGGGCCCTACATCAGGGCAGAAGTTCAAGATGTCATCATGGTGAGTAGAAAGTTCCCATTTCCTGTAAAACCATAAATCCCCCGTTGTTGTTGTTGTTCAGCCAGAGGGAGGGTGGGCCTGCAGGCTCTGCAGGGTTTTAACCTTCAGGACTTGGGGACAGGAGCTGCCCTGTTGGCATGTGAATGGCACCAGGCTGGGAGGCAGGGCCACCATTCACAGGGACCTCAGTGGCTGGAGGAATGGGCCAGCAGGAACCTCAGAGTGTTCAGATGCAGAGCCCCAGACCTGAAACAGACCCAACCCCTGCAGGAGCATGGCCTGATCAGCTCCTGGGCTCCATGAGGAGCCTTTTGGGTGAAGGGATTGCAAAAGGGTAGTGAGCTCAGCAGGGCTCAGTACAGCTCTTTTGAGGGCAGGCATGGGCTTCCCACACTACCCAAGGTCCTTCAACACCTACCTGAGAAGAAGGTGAAAGGCTCAGGACTTGTGTCCCTGGGGAAGTTGCTCAGTTTTCATGGAAATCTTCTCCAGGATGGATTCAGCACCTGAGGACTCCAGAGACAGTAGTGTAGCTGACCATGCTACCAGTGAGCAAAGGGCCTCATCCAGCAGACATGAACCCAGGGTGTGCTTTCCACCAGAGACTGCACTGCACAGCTATAGCTGGTGGTTCAGCAGGGGTTGGTCACTGCATGGAGACCAGCTGGAGGTCTGGGAACCAGGGACATCCTTCCCACCAGCTGGCTGGACCCACCACCAGCATCCAGAGCACTGTCAGCATTGCTCTCTCACATCCCACTGCTGTGCCTTCCCTCTGGTGCAGGTGACGTTCAAGAACCTGGCCTCACGGCCCTTCTCCTTCCACTCCACGCTGACAGCCTATGAGAGCACAACACAGCAGGGTGAGGTGGTGCAGCCTGGTGGCCAGCAGAAATACTCCTGGAAAGTCCTGCCCCAGATGGCACCAACCACGCAGGAGTTCGACTGCAAGGCCTGGGCTTACTTCTCCAACGTGGACCTGGTATGTGGGAGCCTCCATGGGGATCCCAGGAAGGGAGGAGGGCAGCATGCCTGGGTCCTGGCTGTGAGGTCAAGGGATTTCCTATGGGGCTGTGCTGAAAGTAGCCTGGGGCTGTGCAGATTCTCAAGTGTCCAATACAATGATGAGTACATGCTAGTGCTCTCTTCTCTTCTCTTCTCTTCTCTTCTCTTCTCTTCTCTTCTCTTCTCTTCTCTTCTCTTCTCTTCTCTTCTCTTCTCTTCTCTTCTCTTCTCTTCTCTTCTCTTCTCTTCTCTTCTCTTCTCTTCTCTTCTCTTCTCTTCTCTTCTCTTCTCTTCTCTTCTCTTCTCTTCTCTTCTCTTCTCTTCTCTTCTCTTCTCTTCTCTTCTCTTCTCTTCTCTTCTCTTCTCTTCTCTTCTCTTCTCTTCTCTTCTCTTCTCTTCTCTTCTCTTCTCTTCTCTTCTCTTCTCTTCTCTTCTCTTCTCTTCTCTTCTCTTCTCTTCTCTTCTCTTCTCTTCTCTTCTCTTCTCTTCTCTTCTCTTCTCTTCTCTTCTCTTCTCTTCTCTTCTCTTCTCTTCTCTTCTCTTCTCTTCTCTTCTCTTCTCTTCTCTTCTCTTCTCTTCTCTTCTCTTCTCTTCTCTTCTCTTCTCTTCTCTTCTCTTCTCTTCTCTTCTCTTCTCTTCTCTTCTCTTCTCTTCTCTTCTCTTCTCTTCTCTTCTCTTCTCTTCTCTTCTCTTCTCTTCTCTTCTCTTCTCTTCTCTTCTCTTCTCTTCTCTTCTCTTCTCTTCTCTTCTCTTCTCTTCTCTTCTCTTCTCTTCTCTTCTCTTCTCTTCTCTTCTCTTCTCTTCTCTTCTCTTCTCTTCTCTTCTCTTCTCTTCTCTTCTCTTCTCTTCTCTTCTCTTCTCTTCTCTTCATTGGGTTTTCACCCCTTTCCCCCAATTGTTCCAGCTCATGAGACTTGCAAGAAACCAGCGTTCTGCAGTTCCTTGCCCCTGTGCCAAATCTGCCAGAATTTGGCCCCTGGGCCCAACTCACTAGGGACTGTTGGACAGACAGACACACATCTCTTGAAAGCACATGCAAACACTTGCTGCTCAGCCTTTCTTAGCTCAGGCCAGAGTGGGGATGCCTCAGTGAACCCAGCATGTCCTTCCCTCCCTGCACGTGCCCCAGAGTGGGAGCCAGGCCGGGGATGCAGATGGGTTCACTGCTTTCCTCTCTGCCGTGCCTCCTGCTCAGAGGCAAACCAAGGCAAACCCTTATTTCCTGTTCCCTGGCAGGAGAAGGATCTGCACTCAGGCCTCATCGGGCCTCTGATCATCTGCAACCAGGGGGTGCTGAACCCTGCTTCCAAGAGGCAGCTGGCCGTGCAGGAGTTCTCCCTGCTCTTCACCATCTTTGACGAGACCAAGAGCTGGTACTTCCAGGAGAACGTGCTCAGAAACTGCCGCCCTCCCTGCCGGCTCCAGCAGGACAGCCCTGACTTCAAGAGAAACCATTCCTTCCACGGTGAGCATCCTTGCCCTTTCCATCCCATAACCCACATTGGGATGGAATTACCCCAGAGCCCTGAGCCCCTCCTGCCTGCTGCCTTTCCAGCCATCAACGGCTACGTGAGTGACACCCTGCCCGGGCTGGTGATGGCCCAGCAGCAGCGGGTCCGGTGGCACCTCCTCAACATGGGCAGCACCGAGGACATCCACTCTGTCCACTTCCACGGGCAGCTGTTCAACGTCAGGACTAGCCAGGAGTATCGCATGGGAGTCTACAACCTTTATCCAGGTGAGATGCAGCACAGGCATCATGCACTCCCTCTGCCAGGGCTGCATGTTTGTGCCCGTACAAAGTTCCTGTGGGGGGATACCAAGGAGGGGGAGTGGATCTGGGCTATCCTGTGCCTGTGGTTGCACAGCACTTGGCACAGTGGCATCCTGTTACAGGCTGTAACTCCCCTCTGCTCTGCTCTCCATTCCTGGCCAGGTGTCTTTGGGACAGTGGAGATGTGGCCTTCACATGCTGGGATCTGGAGGGTGGAGTGCAAAGTGGGAGAGCACCAGCAAGCTGGAATGAGTGCCCTCTTCCTCGTGTATGACCTGAGTGAGTGATCTCTTTGTGCCCGACCCACCTGGGCACGGCCACAACCAGGGTGTATTTGAGCTTCCTCCCCCAGGTCTCTCAGCATTTCTCTTGGGGTGACCCAAGTGGGACCTTCTGTGTTTTCACTCTGGAAAAAAGGTCACCAATTCAACCCTTGGCACCCTGCACAGCCCAGCAGAGAGCACAGTGTAAGGGACACAGCTGGGCTGAAGGCTGGGAGACCAGCTTCACTGGCCTGCAAATATTTACTCCAAGAGCTCTCATTTTTCCAAATCTGAGGGTCCCTGGACCTTCCATAAAATGCAATTACCCAAGCAAGTGCATGCATAGGCTGGTCCCTGCCCATGCTGTCAGTGAGGCACAGTGCCCAGCTGCCTGGCCATCTATCAGGAGGTAAACTGAGGCACAGAGCAATGACAGGAGGCAGTGAGTGATGCTGCCTGACTGCAGGTTGGTCTGATAGAAATAGCTTCAAGAGCAACTGCAAAATCCACAGTAAACCTGTGATTCCACCCTAGAACAACATATTTCTAACTCACCATAAGTAAGGACTGGGGAAGTGGTGTGGGAGAGTAGTATTTTATCAAGTTGTGACAGTCTCTCTCCTGTTTATAAAAGAATATTAAATGTCAGCCATAAGTTAAAAATCCGCTGAAGATTTCAAATTTGCATTTTCCCCAGGAGCATTTGATACACAGTGGAGATGCCAAGGTGTGACAAGTCACTAATAATAATGGTTATTATAAGAGACAAACATCCTTGTGCTCAGCAGACCAGAAGACAGACAGATAGAGGCAGGGGTGTCAGGTAGACTTTCCTTTAGCAATGTGATATTTGTTTTCAAAAGATACTGCCTAGCAACAGAAAGGCCCAGGAGCAAGATGTGGGTATAAGGAAGAGACGCTTGTCAGCACTGCAGGGACGTTAGGACATGGGTCAGGGTCATGGACTCAGGGAAAGGAGTTTGGCAAGAGGCTGTTGTGTCTGGTGCTGGAAACTCTCTGCTCTTGATAAGGGGGGTGGAAGCAAGAACTTCCAGCTATCCTAAAATTCAAGGATAGATGTGGAAGCCTCTGAAACCTATCCCTTGGTGAGAGAAACAAGTCTGGGAGCTCCTGGAGGCTTGAAAACCTCCCTGAGCCTGAAGACTGCTACCCTGCCTGGACTTTTGTTGTCTAACCAACTCTCCCTGGTTTCTGCCCTCCCGTGTTCCCTGCAGACTGCCAGAACGCCCTGGGTATGGCCTCAGGCAGCATTGCAGACTCGCAGATCACAGCCTTGGGCCAGTATGGTGAGTAGCTGGAGGGCAGGTGGGCTCAGGGCAGCTTCAGCCACCATAACTCACATGTTTTCCTGCCCCAAGTTCTGCTGCACTGAGTCCCTGGCAGTGGAGTCCTTCCTCCAGTGCCCAGTCAGGACCTGGAGCCTTCCCACATGGCTGGCCCATTGTGCCAGTGCTCTGCCACCCTGCGTGTGGCTACTAAACCCCAGGGCGATCCTCAGGCCCAGTCCTGTGGATGGACCTCTCACCCCCTGGGCAGCACCAAGGGCCGGCAGCACCCCCGTGTCTGTGCTCTCTCCTTGCAGGGCAGTGGGCTCCTCGCCTGGCCAGGCTGCACAACGCCGGCTCCGTCAACGCCTGGAGCACCGACCGCAGCAACGCCTGGATCCAGGTGAGAGTGCCCCGTGTCTGCAGGCACCGCTGGGGGCACCGCAAGGCCATCGTGCAGAGGGGCTCGTGGATGGGCCGTGCTTCCCCAGCTGTATCCTGCTGTTCCCTCTGCCCTCTGGGAGGGGAGCACTAAGATCCTCCTGGCAGCTGCTCTGGTCAGGTTGCTGCTGGCCTGACCCCCATATCCATCCTCAGTGCAGCAGAAGAATCACTTGATGGTGCAGCTGCAGCACTGGATTGTGCAAAAATCCCCCAAAGACCAAGGCAAAGCAGCTCAGCTCTCCAAACAGCTCTCCTCTGCTGTTGACTGACTTTCACCCTTATGAACAACTCTTTTAATTTCATAACGAGTGCTCAGTTATGTCAGCAGGAAGCGAGTTTAGGGGTTTTCAGGGCATTGCCTGAACATGGCTTGGGTTTTCCATCAGAAGTAATCCCTTACTTTCATTCTCAGGTGGATCTTTTGCATCCCACCATTATTCATGGCATAAAAACCCAAGGGGCCCGACAGAAGTTCTCCAGCTTCTACATCTCCCAGTTTGTTGTGTTCTACAGCCTTGATGGGCGAAGGTGGAAGACATACAAGGGGAACGCCACGAGCACACAGAAGGTAAGGTGAAGGGTATTGAGCAGAGTGCTTTCCCCTAGTGAGGTGTCCTGGGGTGATGAGGACTGGGCAGTTCTGCACACAAGGCAGAAACCTCCTGTGATTAGGGCAGGAACAGAGACCATTCAGTGCCAGGTGACTGAATCACAGATCTGCACAGGGCTTGCTGTCTGCATCCATCTGGCTCATTTTAAATTGTCTGAGCGGCCTCTTGCCATCATCCCAGGTGGCCGTGAGATCCACCTCTTAATGTTATGTTGCATTTTAGTTAGAGCTAGGAATAAGATTCTACCTGAATATTTCTTTTTTTTTTACCTCAAAGACAAATTTGCCTTTCTAAAAATAATGTGCAGACACAGATGATTTGGAGAATCTATAGTCACTAGAAAAAACCCACAACCTAAATATGCATAAGCTGATCAATCCACTGGGAGAAGAGTAGCCAGAAAAGCCTCCATTGTGTGCACCATCTGTGGCTACAATTTTTCCCAGGTTCAAATGTTTGAGGATTGACTTTTTTCCTTTTTCTCACTCTTGTTTGGTGAAAATATAAAACCAAGGTTCATTTCAAGTTAATTCAAGAAACCTGAAGTTTCTTCTTCTCTTTTTCTTCCTCAGTGTCCCACTCACACTTCTTTGGCTTGAATCTCATCTCAAATCATTTCCCTGAGCTGCTGTTTTTGTAAGGATGGTGATAAGATACAAAGTGCCAGACATGAGCGTTCTTCTCACCAGTTCTCCTTGTCCTGTCTATCTCTTTACATTGTTACAACAGTCCTTTTCCTCCCTTTCCCTGCAGCTGTTCTTTGGAAACGTGGATGCAACTGGAGTGAAAGAAAACCGGTTCAGCCCCCCGGTGGTAGCCCGGTACCTCCGCATCCACCCCACCCACTACAACATCCGGGCCACGCTGCGCATGGAGCTCCTGGGCTGCGACCTCAACAGTGCGTCCCACCCCACACACCAGCCCCAAAACTGGGCTCTGCTCTGCCGGGCTGCTGAGCACCAGCTCCAAGTGTGCCAGGACTCGCAGGCAGTCCTGGAGGGGGAAGGAGGGAGCTGGAGATGGCATCGAGGTGTTGAGGGAACAAAGCTGGAAAGTCTCATTGTGGTCTTAGAGATAACAATACTAGAGGGAGAGCCTGGGGCCAGCTCTCACCATGGCTTTTTTTACTGAAGCACAGGAAACTTCCAGCAGCAGCTAAGCTGATCGATGGGGAGCTGCTGCCTCAGTCTGGGGGAGCAGGGAACAAGCAGAGACAGATGCTGTTGGCTTTTACTCTGTTTTTGCCAGCTGAAGGTGAGATGGCTCTGATCAGCAGCGTGACCTGAGGAAATGGTGGCCTGGGATCCTTTCTTTGGCTTTGCACACCTGCTCTGCAGCAGCTAAAAGCAGCAGTGGCTGTCCCAAATGCCCCAAACATACCAGCTGGCTATGAAGCAGCTGTGCACAGGTCACATATGCAGGGTGTCTCCCTGCCAGGCATTCCTGTCCTTTCCCTGGAAACAGGTTCTTCTTATGTCTCCTTACACCATAAATTCTTCACATTCCTCTTAGATAAAATCTCCAGGGAGAAAAGAATGTGGGAGTAGTTTGGCCAGATCCATGCTGCACACAGGGGCCCCAAGCAGTGCAGGGACCATGACACTGCAGCAAGGCACAGAAAAACCTGTAACCAGAGCAGAGGAGGGCAGCTAGAGCAGCGAGCAGGCAGAAGGCAGCTCCATGATGGGTCTGTTCCAGCCCCTGACAAACATTGCTCTTCTCTTCCAGGCTGCTCCATGCCCTTAGGAATGGAGAACAGAGGGATTCCTGATGAGCGCATCTCCGCGTCCTCCTCCAGCGCCAACGTCTTCTCCAGATGGGCACCTGCCCTGGCCCGCCTGAACCTTCAGGGCAGGACCAATGCCTGGAGGCCAAAGGTAGCCTGTGAGGAGATGCCAGGCAGGCAGCTGGGATATCCCAGCAGGGTCTCCTAGCCAGGGCTGTGTGGGAGGTTCGTGCAGCCACATGCACCATGTGAGCTGCACACTCACTGCCACACTGATGTAGTTCCCAGCAGCTCCAGCCAGATGCCCAATAGGGCAGGTGAAGCAGAGGGCCAGCTTGGCTTCAGCTGCAATGAGTGTGTCTTTCTCATTGCTGCTGGAGGGTTGAAGGCAGTCTGTCCTTCCCCAGAACAACAGCCCCAGAGAGTGGCTGCAGGTGGACTTCGAAGTAACCAAGAAGGTGACTGCAATCATAACCCAAGGTTCCAAAGCTCTCTTCACCCAGATGTTTGTGAAGGAGTTTGCTGTCGCCATCAGCCAGGACGGCGTGCACTGGAGCCCAGTCCTGCAAAACGGCAAGGAGAAGGTAGGCAGAGCTGCTCCCTGGCCAGAGCCCATGGCCACCCCCAGGGCAGCAAGCACAGCCCTTGGCAGCAAACATGCTCACAGGATTTCCTTCAAGAGCAGTGAGCCAGGCTGTGCTTCCTCCATTTCAAGGGCTGCTTGTCTGGGTTGATCCTGTCTTCACTTTGCCAGCAGAGGAAAGTGCATCCCTGGTTTCTCTCTCCTCTGCAGATTTTCAAGGCAAACCAAGACCATCAGAGCCCAGTGACAAATATCCTGGAGTCCCCTCTCTTTGCCCGCTATGTGAGGATACACCCCCGCCAGTGGCACAACCACATTGCTCTGCGAGTAGAGTTCCTTGGCTGCGACACTCAGCAGCAGTACTGATGGCTGCAGGGCCAGGAAGAGGCAGTGCCAGCCCAAGGACACAGATCCCACCAGGCACTGAGCCCTCTCCAAGGCTGGAGCCATCCCTCCAGGGGCCTGGCTGCCTCTGCTGCTGGGGAAGAGAAGGGCTGCAGAGCTTCGCAGTATCTGGGTCGTTATCTGCCTTTTCCTGTGTCTACCAGATGCCATATACTCAGATGTAATGATGAAGAATTAAACAGTAATTTTCCAGTATCTCTCTGCACTTTGTCCTCTGCTTTAGCCTTGGAGTCC
Organism: Bombycilla garrulus; assembly: GCA_013400315.1. Lineage (NCBI taxonomy): Eukaryota > Metazoa > Chordata > Aves > Passeriformes > Bombycillidae > Bombycilla > Bombycilla garrulus. Next base: position 842,294 of record VXBU01005733.1, read on the forward strand.
CCAGGGGCTCTGTCAACATTACCAGCTACTAATTAATTAGCCCCAGAGCTTCTCAGCCTGTTTTTTTCAGGAGCTCCTGCTGCCCTGGGCATAGTCCTGGAGGAGGAAGAGCAAAGATAAGGATGGCGGGTGGAGGCCCTGCTCCAGGCCCCAGAGTCTGTTTCACAATCTGTGGGGATGGGAGGCTGGAGGGAGGCAGCTCTTGCTCAACCTGGCTCTTTGTCTTCTTCCCACAGTGCTCCTGCTGCTGTGGCTGGGTGCCATCACCCTGCTTTCTGTTGCTGCCTTCAGCAAGCCCTCCTTGTTCTCCACAGGAGTTCTGTGGCTGCCTGTGGCTCCCAGCGACCCCGGTGGATGAGCTGCTACCTTGACAAAATCCCCAGCAAGGTGTGCCATGGGCCAGAGCCATCTTCCTGACACCCACTCCACACAGTGGCAGATGTTTCCCCTCCCAGGAATGACACTGAGCAGGGTGACACTGGCTCCTGCCTCATTCTTCTCATGGGGTAGGGACCTTCCAGAGCAATGGCCACCTCACAAGGGTGGGCAGCACTTCAGGGCTGTGGGGAAGGCGTGGGGTCATCCTTGTTGGGCAGCACCTCTCCTCCAGCAGCTTGCCAGAGCCTGTGCCATGCCACCCTCAGGGCAGTGAGTCCTCCATCTGTGATGGGGGAGCTGGCTGGCCCCCAAAGGCTCTGGCAGCTGGTGTGGCACAGAAAGCAGGGTTATGAGGGGGCTTAGGAGGATGGCGGGAGTCAGCTGGGTGATGTCACAGTGGGATGGGCAGGATGGCTGCAGCAGCCCAGCAACATCCAGCGATTGCCTTGTGAACTTCCAGGGCGTCCAGCAGAGTCGAGCAGTGTCTGTATGAGACGTGGCCTGCAGCAGGTCCCAGAACAGCTCTGCCAGCAGCACAGGGGACAGCTGTGGGGGGACACCAGGGCAGTGCCATGAGCAGGGTGGTTGTGTGAGGGATGGCTGCTCTGAGGCATCCAGTTCGTGCCTGCCATCAGCTGCCCCAGGCTGTGTGGGGCACAGAGATGTCCCCCTCCGTGGCCTGTGTCTGCAGGAAGCAGGGACACATGCTGCAGACCACCCCAGTGGCGTGACCTGTCCAGGAACCCACACCCAGGGGAGATCAGAAACTGGTGTTTCAAATAACAGCTTGAAAAGGCCTCATGCATCTGCCACGTTCCGCATTGCTACACAGGGAGCCTTTGCTGTGGCCCTGGCAGTGATTACATTACAGCCCAAGCAGGAGATGCAATCACCCTTTGGCTTAATTGCATTCTGACAATAACCAGGCACAGAGGTGAGGAGAGGCTGCCTGGCAAGCACTGGCCTGAGGAGAGGGAATAGGAACTGTGAGCTTCTCAAAGGGAACACCCTGGCTTGAGGCAGAGTAGCCCTCAGCCTGGCAGGACAAAACCTGCCACCTCAGGCCCTTCTCAAGGCATCCTTCCTCAGCCCCAAGGCAGCTCCATCCCTCCTGTGCTTCAGACCAGCTGAAGCATAAATACCCTTCAGGGTCTCTGGCAGTGGATGCTCAGGCTCTTCTTCCCTCCAGAAAGAGGCTGCCATGTTGTGGCACATTTCTCTGGTGACAGAGTTAGATCAGAGCAAAAGCTCTGTGCACCAGAGCCCACTCTGGGTTATTTTCAAAGAGGAAGCACAGCTGAAATCTCTGCAGGCGTCCCAGCAGCCTTCACCCACCAGCCCCTGAGCAGTTCCAGGATGTTCTCCAGCCAGCCAGGCAGCAGGGAAGGAACTGTGCTGAGCAAGAGCAGTAGTGGGCAGGCAGGCAGATGTGTCTGAGCCTGCCAAGTTCTGGCATCCATTATTGGAAGCGTGTCTTGACATTTAGCTTGTGAGGAAGAGAGACCAGACGCTGTTTCCTCACAGCACGACACAGATCTCAAATACATCACATCCTCCCCCAGCCACAGACGTTTCTGTGCAGGGAAAGGGCTTGACCAGCATGAAGCTTTTCAGCCATGAGATGCCCTGCCTAGTCACAACCCTGCAAAGAGCCCTGCTGCAGCACGGGCCGCCTGGCTGAATCCTCCTGGACCCCAAGGATCTTTTGTCTTTCATAGCTCAGCTGCTCACACAGCTTTCTGGTGTCTCCAGGAAGACAGAACACATCCTGCCTGTCTCTATTACAGCCCAAGCCGAGATTAATTTGCAAGCCAAAGTGTGTGAGGTTTCAATGCCGAGGCCCAGCCAGATAAGCCGTGGGCCAGGGAGGTTTCTGAATCTCCTCTGAATCTCCCTTCCCTCATGCTGGATGGAGAGCTCTTGGTGTGCTCCCCAACCTGAGTCAGATGTGGGGAGTGTTTGCAGCTATTGCAGCTGTGCAGGTGGGCCCCATTCTCTGAACAAGTCACCAGCACATGACAGAAAAGGCAGTGTCAGGCTGAAGAGAGCACCAGAGCAGGGACCACGGCCAATGGGGAGCAAAGCAGATTTGGGCAATCACAGCTCAAATCCAAGCTCAGCCATGGAGCTACGGCCAAGCTGCTCCCCACCTCCTCCACCTCAGTTTTCCCATATGCAACCAAGAGGGAATGAACAGACTTAGACTTCGTTTTTCTGTCTGTCAGGTGTCTCTTGTCACATTTCTCCCTCCTACTACACGTTCCATGATTAACTTCAAGGCTTATCTCTGCTCTCTGTATCTCGTGCCTCCTACTCCACGTTTCTACCAGCCTGTTTCTAGCCCGTGAGTGCAAGAGAAGGCCTGCACCAGGGGCTCCTGCCTCCAGCACATCTCAAAGCCATTTCCCACCAATCCCGGTGTGTGTCCACCTCCCCGCTCCTCCTCACAGGCTGTTTCAGCTGCTGGGGAAGGATGCTACAAAGTGCTCTGCAGAGCCTTCTTGGTCAGCTGGGCAGGGATGGGGAAGATGAGGCTCTGAGCAGCATTCTCCAGCCTGGTGGGCACATCTGCTGGGGCTGAAGGCAGCCAGGCACCCTTTGACTTTTCTAGTCCACTATTTTCTCATCCTAATCAGGCTATCAAGGGAACCCTGCAGATAAAGTCTGGGCCACAGGTTCCACCAGGCACAGCTGCAAAACTTGGCCCTCTTAGCTGTCTTTCTTCTGCTCCTGGTATTAACTCCTCTGATCCCCTACTAACACTGCAACCCCATTATGTGCTTGGTACACAGAACTCGTTTCTATGCATCAGGAGCTAAGTTTGGTGAAGTCTTAGACCACAAGTTGTGAATTTCCACCCAGACAGGCTGAACTTTTACCAAGTTAAGTAAAAGGGGGCCCCAGAGCTGGTTTGAGCTGGAAGATAAGGAAGCAGAGACGGCTGCCACCATCATTAGGTCAGCTGACACAGCAGCCTTAGAGATAAGAGAAGGAACAGCCCACAGCCCACCTACAGACAGTGAGGGGACCGAATAAAGAACAGGAATACCCCAGATCCTAACAGTACTAGTGGTCAGAATGTGAAGGGTGGGGAATTTACATTGTAAGGATATAATTTCCCAAGGGTTTCTTTGACTGGAGCTCCTCTTTGGAGGTACCCAGCTCAAGATGCTCTACATGTCAGATAAATGAACAACCCATTTACTCAGTGGATTGGCAACTTGTCTTCTTCAGGCAGGCCCAAGCCCTGTTGATGGTGGCATGAATCCTGGCAGGTGAGGTAATTCCTTCAACAAAGCCCAAGGCCCCAGGTGGGCATCATGACGCTGAGGGTAGGGAAAGAAATGGAGCTACATCTGGACAGTGCAGGACTCCAGGCTGGCGATCCCACAAAAGTGCACAGCAGCTGCCACAGGAATGGGGCTGCTGGGAAGAGCACTCCCAGTCCAGGCTGTGCTTTGGGATTCTTTGTTCCTTGTAGTGTTAGGGCAGCTTGCTGGAGTCAGTCACAACAGTGCCTGCAGCTCCCACACCTCCTTTTCCCTGCATCTCACAGCATTCCGGGCTTTCTTACAGCCCAGTCAGGAACAGTTTTGTTCCCAGGAGGCAGGAGAAACTTGCTGTCAGAACAAAATGGATTTTCCTTCTTTCTTCCCCCCTTCCTCTCCCTCCTCTGTTTTCGTTTCCTTTCTCTAGGAGTTTTCACCCTTCTTCCCCTTGTACTTCTTATGGTAACTTTAGACCAACTCAGCCTGGAGAACTCATCTAGCAGCAGTGTGGGAATCTGGTATGAGGCAACCTCTAAACCTCCAGGATCCCAGCGATGGTGCAAAAACCCCTTCCAGTGATTTCTTAAAGAGTAACACAGCAGAATTAACTTTCCATCCCCAAATAAAGCTCAGACTTCACTTGGACCCTCTCATCAGAAAGACCAACAGTAAGGTAAGAAATGGTTTGACAGAAGCCCTTTGCACCATGCATGGCTCACAAATGCAGGGATTTGCCATCCCACCCATGCATGTTGAAGGAGGTGGAAGACCCAGAACATGTCAAGAGGAGGGCTGTCCTTGCTGGAGAGCAGACAAATCCCTGGGTCTCCTTGCCTTGAAGGTACCCTGGAGCTCTGCACACTGGCATAACCCAGGAATGACCACTGTTTGTGAGAGCCAGCTTTAGAGAGGTGCTCCCCATGTCCTTGCTGGGCCCCTGCCCAGAGTGTCCAGATGAGGGAAATGAAGATGGTGAAGGGCCTTGAGAGGAGCAGTTGAGGTCACTAGTTCTGTCCAGCCTGGAGAAGAGACTGAGCACAGACCTCACTGCAGTTCCAAGCTGCTCACGAGGAGGAGCAGACACTGATCCCTTCTCTACAGTGACAGGACCCGAGGGAAGGCTGACGTTGTGTCAGGGGAGGTTTAGGCTGTTCTTAGGGACAGGTTCTTCACCCAGAGGGTGGTGGGGCACTGGAACAGGCTCCCCAGGGCAGAGCTCACAGCCCCACGGAGCTCACGGAGCGGCTGGACAATGCTCCCGGGCAATGCTGTGACTCTCGGGGATGTCCTGGGCAGGATCCAGAGCTGGCCTCGACGACCCTTGCGGGCCCGTTCACCTCAGCTCATTCCGCGATCTGAACGCTCGGGTACGAGCAGGGGCAGGGCGGGCGAGGGGCCGGCCCGGCACTGACGCGCTGGGGACACTCCCCCGGGGAAAAGCCCCCGCGCGGCGGCGAGGCGAGGCCCAGCGGCGCCGGGAACGCCGTGCGCGCCTCTCCCGGCCCCGGCCCCTCAGCTCCGCTGCCGCCGGGCGGCCCCGCCGAGCCCCC
>VXBU01005733.1:847528-875479 GCA_013400315.1 Bombycilla garrulus
AGCCCCGGCACGGAGCCCCGGCACGGAGCCCCGGCACGGAGCCCCGGCACGGAGCCCCGGCGCGCCCCGCTGTCCCGCGGGCCCTTAGCCCGGCACTGTGCGCCCGCTCAGGCCCGGCACGGGTCCCCCGGGGGTCCCGCTCCGTCCCGTCCGTCCCGCACATAAGAGAGAAGCAGGGTCCTGAAGGCAGAGAGCCCAGGTGCTGCTCGTCCAGGTGCGTGCCCCGTGTGTCCCCAGCAGCCCGGAGCAGGGATGCTCGCTGGGGACGTCGGTGCCTCCGGGCACAGCCGGCAGGGCGCGAGGAGCTGGGTGCAGGGCAGCAAGGCTCCAGCATCCTGCCGCGGAAGGATGGAGGCTTGTTTTGCTGCAAAGTTGTAGCTGGTCTGAACTGGAACTGCCCGTCACATGAGCTGATTCAGCTGCTGAGCAACCTCCCGGTCACAGCTTGGGCTGGAGGAGGGTGGGGGGCTCTTCCCCAGGGAAGGAGGATGCAAGCAGCCCTTCTCACCCCTGCCCCGGGACAGGGAATGAGCCGATGGCCACATGCACCCCACCTCCAGCAGGAGGAGAGCAGCCTGTGCCAGCCCTCTTGGCTCTGCTGGGTGGGCTCCTTCCTCACTTAGTGTTGTTTGGGGTAGCTTGGGTGCAACGAGAAGAAGGTCGGCAGTTGCCAGTGTTAAACAGCTGGTGCTTTTCTCCCGGTAGAGATTTCCTGCTTTGAAAAGGCATCCTTGATGAAGCCATGGCATAATGTGCCTGGGCCAAGGTTTCCTTGCAACTGTGGGGAGCCTCTGAGAGAGAGCAGGGAGGAAATTTCCTTGAAGTGCTGTCCTTGGCCCATCGTGTTGGACACTTAAACATGCAAAAGAGGCTTGTCAGATCTGTCTCACACCAGTGGCTCATCTGCTTTTCATGGTTCAACCCTGGCAGGGTGCTTTGAAAAAAACAGTAGGAAGAAATATAATTAAAGCAAAGTGTCTGGACCAGGCAGCTGCTGAGAGGAGCTCTCCCATCCCTCTGCCTGCCAGATCCAGACAGAGGGCCTGCCTGCCTGCAAACAGAGCAAGGATAAATTGCCAGTAGCAGCAGAGCATGGAAAGTGTAGGAGCTGCCCTACGGCTTCCTGGTGTTAGATGTATTTATTTCAGTAGAGATAAAGGGAGAGATGGTGAACTGAGAGCTGCATGAGGCCTTTTAAAAGGAGCTCTGTAGGGCTGGCTTCCTGCAGTGTCCTGAGCTTGCCAGTCACAGATACCTGTCTCTGTGTCACAGGCATGCAGAGATGGTGCTGGGTCACAGTGGCTGTGCCCCCCCCATGGGACACCAGGACGTCACCAGCAGCAATGTCCCTTCTTGGGAAGAGTGCTGAGTCTGCCTGGCTGCTCCTGGTCTGGAGACAAACAGGGTGACTGGGAGGTTTCTCTTCTGCATTTTCTCTGGCAGAGCCACATGCTGGGAAATGCTGTCCTGTGTTCCTCAAGTGGTGGCGGGGCATGCAAATCATGGCAAGTGGAAGCCATGTTATTGCTAGAAAACAGCCCCAGGCCTCTTGAACCTCACCATGTGCCTGCATGTCATTGCCATATCTCCTGACTGACAAGTCCAGATTTACCAAAAAGGTGTGGGCTTTATTTCCAGCTGTGCACCTGGTTGGCAGGATGACCTTGGGCTTGTCCCTTTATCACCTGTGACTCAGTTCCCCAGCTGTAAAATGGGCAGCGAATGTGACCTTTGGGTGTTTGGTGGAGAAAAGGAGGATACTTGTGGGGAGAGCTGATCTTGAGGGTGCAGAGGGAACAGAGGGAACACTGCACGTGTCTCTGGGCAGCAGTTGTCAGGATCCAGCTGGCAGCAGCTCCAAAGCAGACTGAGGCCACGGTCCCCAGGATTGACCACAGGTTGAAAGCAGAGCTACAAGTTCTGGCTTTGACTAATGAAGTGGGGTGGGGAGGGCTGGTTCCAGCATTTTAATCTCAAATGTGTTTTACCGTGTTGCTGTGTGTAGCAGCTACAGGAGGAAAGCTGTTTTGCAGGGCTTGTTCCGGAAGCTGGGATGGAGTGCCAGGGCAGCTCCTCCTTCTGTCAGTGTTGTGGTTTCACTGGCTGTCCCTTGGAGGTTACCAGCTTCACAAACACATCTGGAAGGCTGCATCAGCCTTTTCTGGTGGGAAGGTGGTGCCTCAGCAAAACTGACTGTGCTCCCCTGAAAATCTGGCCCATCTCTATTGCAGCACTCTGTGATCTGGTGTCAGGGCACACAGAGCTGGCAGCACCTTCTGGCTGCCACAACCATTTTATATCCTTCCTATTTCTCTTTTCCTCTTCCCACAGAGACCTATTAGTGTTGCCAGCCTCTTCCCAGTGTCAGCAATGTAATCTTTTTTGGTTTGAGTGGTTGTTGGTTTGATTCTTGTTTTTAAACTTCAATCATATTGCTAGAAGGGATTTTAGGTGAGATTGTTCCCATGGCTGTGCAGGCAGACTTGAGAAGTCAGTAGCCCCTGGCAGAATGAATTACTTCTAAATGTCCACGTGGCTGTTGCTCCCCAGCCTGCTGGAGCAGCCCTAAAGCAGCTCCCAAGCTCAATTTTTTGCTTCTTTGCATTTTTTACACATTGCTGTATTTTTTAAGCTGTACAGGGCTGAGATGGACAGATCCTGGACTGGAAGAGACGAAGGCCAGAAGCACTGGAGGGTGGGAGATATTGCTGGGTCAGGACATCTTTGCACCAAGCAGTGCCCCAACCTCCCTGCAAGCACCCGTGGCAGTTATAATGTCAGGAGTGATGATTCGTGGGAGGATTTTGTTCCTCACATTGTGAGAAGAGCGTCTCTTCCTGCCAGCCAAGAGGGCAATCCCAGACAAACCTGGCTCCAGGGCTCTTTCTTGTGTCCAAGCTGCTGTACTTTGGGGGCCTGCTTGGCAAAACCGGCAATACTTTTCTCCAGGTAGCCCTGTTTTTCCAAGGTTACCCGAGTCTCTTGGTTAGAGCAGCAAGGAGGAGAACCAAATCTCTGAACATGCTCTTTGCACTGTAGTGCAGCTTTCCTCAAGTGCTGCTTCAGCCTCCTGCAAACAAGCTGCCCAGTTAATGTTTGATTTGCCCATGGTGTGCAGCCCGGTGGAGCCAGTGCAGCAGCAGCCCTGGCAGACAATTCTGATCCCCACTCCTGGGACTCTTGCCCCATTCACTGTTGGTAAACACTGCCCAAGGAGCTGGTACACTTCCCCCTGCCTGATCTGGGACACAAATTTGGGCTCTTGAGGAAAATGCAAACAGGGGGTTGTGGAGCACCTCTGACCCATGGAGCTGGTGGCTGCATTGCCCCTGGAGCAGGGTCTGTGCAGGAGGATTTGTACCCTTGTCAGCCAGCTGCAAGGCACGCAGGGCTGCTGGGTCCTGGGCTGTCCAGCACCCCTGCTGCACAGCTCAGCCCCCCGAGCTCCTTGCCCTGTCTGCCCCAGCAGGGGCCCTGGCACTGGCAGAGCCCGGGGCTGTGCAGAGCTGGCAGTGGCTGGTGGCCATGAGCTGGCTCTCAGCAGCACTCACAGATGTTTCCTGTGGAGCAGCACGCAAGGAGCAGAGTCTGGCCGGTCACCAGCGTGACTCGAGGGGCTCTTGAGGTCACAGACTGCGCTGGGCCAAGCCAGCCAGGAGCGTGGCAGCTGCCAGGAGAGTGCAGGGCAATCTGGCCAGCCAGCTCATGTGCACGGGGCACAAGAGCCACGCACGTCTCCTGTGCCCGGGTGCCAACATCGGGGCTGAACCTGCCACTCCCAGGGTCCTGGTTGTCCTCATGAGCCAGGTATTTTCACAACATCCACTGGCTGCCCACACCATCCCCAGCTATGTTGGAGGACCCTTCTGCATTCAGCTGCCATCAGGTGGCTGGTGGCCATCCCCAGGCACAGCAGCCGGTCTCTGGTGACAGACAGTGTTCTCCAGGAGTCTCCAGGGTGACACTGCTGCTGTGTCAGCATCGAGGGCTGGGTGTTTTCTCCAGCTCTCAGCAAAAAGCAAAGGTCGGGGCCAGGAGGCTCAGCTGATGGGGATGGTGAGGATGGGAACTCCCAGTCCCTGGAGCAGACTGTGCTGTCCTGGGTCATTGGGCTCTGCTGAGCCTAGAGGTTTGAAGCCAGCAATTGCATGGTCTAACACTTTGCCAAGGCATGATCAAGATAAGTTATGATCTGTGCTGACTCCAAGCACCTCATGGGCACTTTGGCCTCAGGTTGGGCTGGAGAAGGTCCTTGTCCTCCTATTGCTCCTTGCACCTGCTGGTTTGGCAGGGGGCACAGCTGTCAGAGCTGTGGGACGGCTCTAGGCACGCACACTGCTGGATCTGTTCCTCTGCACTGCCCGTGGTGTGGTAGCATTGTGCCCTGCTAGTGCTGGCAAGCCAGGCTGGGGGGATGGCTGTGAGCTGTTCTTCCTTCCACCCTGCAAGGCCAGGGCCTGGTGCTGTTCTGGGCTGGGATTCAACCTTCTCCATGTTTAAGTCGTTGGCAGCTGGAGCCCATGTGGTTACCTTTTGAGGAGGAGGTTGGTTGGCTCTTTTGGAAGTAGTTGGCTTAAAAATAAATCACTGCATCACGGGCACACAGCTCCCTGAGCCCTTCCCTCCCCAGCCCAGCCCCACCAGTGCCCTTTCTGGGGGCTGTGACAGTGACCATGCCTGGTCTGTCCCTCTCTGCTAGCACTTTCCTGCTATCCTTGTTAGTCCTGACTCTGCTGCCCCTTTCTTTGGCTCCCTCCCTGCTCTCTGCCATGGCACAGATTTCCATCACTGTCTCAGCCAGCAGCATTCCAGCACATCCCTACCAAAGCTCTTGTTATTGTGGTTTGGTGCCATGGCTGCAGCCCAGGAGCAGATGCTCTTCACGAGCCTTCCCCTGGCCTGCCCAGATCTGCCTCCCCACCTGGCAGAGTGGGGCTGCAGCTTCTCCTCTGCTCCAGGCCAGGGGTGTGGGGTGGGTGAGAGCGAGCTGGGGCAGAGGGGTCAGGCTGATATTTCCCAGATCCTGGCATGGAGCTTCTGGCCCTGGTGCTCGGTTGAAAGTCAGGCTGTGGTGGGGAGAGGTGTTGGCTCTGCCTGTCTGGCATGGCCACGTCGCTGATGCAGGATTGAAGCTGCTGAGGACCTTTCTGGGCACCCCTGCAGCTGTGCCGGCTGTGGCTCTCAGCTCAGGCACTGCTGGGAGGGAGGGTGCAGGCTGCAAACTGGGCAGCAAAGCCAGGAGTTCTGGTGTGGAGTGGGCCAGTCAGGAGGGTTTGTTTTGCATCATGGGCTGGTATAGGAATTTGTGCCGACAGGGCAGGCAGGGGCTGCAGGTCGAAGCTGGTCTGGGTTTTGCTGGGCCAGCACTGATTTGGGAGAGACTTGAGGAAAGTCCACTGCACTTGGGGACAAACAGGCACGTTTGTGAACTGTGTGGAGACATTGCCCAGTGTGTCTGAGGGATTTAACAGGACTGTGTCAGGCTTTCTTGGGCTCTGAGGGAGAAGCTCATCAGGCAGGATGGATTTGGGGGTCTTTGTATGGGACCCCAACCACTCTCTGTGAGCCCTGGTGCCAGCACGTGCTGGAAACCAAGAACAGAGGTTTCCTCAGGACTGAAAGCCTGTGCTTGGCTTCCCAGTGCAAACCATCATGGCTCCAGTTCTCGGGGGTGAGTCCCAAAGTGTTCTGTTCACTTGGTGAAAATGTCCTGGGCTTTATGCTGTGCAACAAGCTGTCTGTGAGCCAGGTGCTGCTGCGACACACAAGGAGTGTTGGTGACTCTTTGCTTCAGAAGATCAGCTGTAGACTCTTTTGGCTTCTGCTACCTGTAGCTTTTCCAAAGTTTTTTCCCCTCCTGTGTTTCCCAGGCTGGAAAACTGCAGATTAAACCCACATCCACATCTCCAAGGCTCAAGTTCTTCTGTTTTCTTGCCCTTAGTGTCCTCTCCTCCCCCGTGCTCCACCTGTGCCGCAGGCACCTTAACACATTAGAGTAGCTCAGCCCCAGAGCAGGGATCCAACATCCCAGGTGGAGCCCCTAAACCGTGGTGTCTGTTTTGCCCCGACAGGCCATGACTCAGTCCCCAAACGCCCTGACTGAGGACATTTATACCAACGGCTCAGCGACCCTGGGCAGCCCCTCGCACAGCGGCGGCCGCGAGGTGCGCAAGATCCGCCTTGTCCAGTTCGAGAAGGTCACCGAGGAGCCCATGGTGAGAGCTGGCAAGGCCCCACAGCTGATGGCCCCCGGGGGGCGGAGGGGCAGGTGGAGCTGTGCCAGCAGGCTGGCTTTGAGGGAAACAGGTCACCGCAGATTCGGCCATGGGAAAAAGGTGCTGGATTCTGCCTTGTGCCCCGGGACCCAAAGCGAGCCCCACAAAGGGTGGTGATGCTTGTGCCGAGAGGAGCTGCAGCAGCTCCTCCCGCACTCAGCTGCAGCCTGAGCTGCAGCACCTTGGCCTAGCAGGGTGTTCCCCCCGGGCACTGCACAGTCCACAGGACATGGGCCTGGAGAGGACTTTGTGAGGGGAGGAGAGCTCTCCCCTGCAGCGAGCAGTCACAGATTTTGCTGTCTTCCAGGGAATCACGCTGAAGCAAAATGACAAGCAGAGCTGCATGGTGGCCAGGATCTTCCATGGGGGCATGATTCACAGACAAGGTAACAAGGCCTTTGTAGAAGCAGTGCACAGGGTGCACATCTGCAGGTGGTTTCTTCCCATGCAGCAGTAATGCAGGTCCTCAGCACTGCTGGCTTTCCCCTGTGACGTGGACATCTGTGCCTGTTCCTCCCCTAGGGATGTGTCAGGAACTTGGGACTCACTGGTCTCTCTGCATGGTTGTCAAGTTAAAACACTGGAGGCTTTAGGGGTAAATGAAGGGTTGGGGGAAGGGCTCTCCTAAAAAGGAACTGGAGATCATCTGTCTCTGTCATGATGGGGTCACTGTAAGAAGAGATGGATCATACCCCAGAGACCGTGGGGGAAGCTCTTCCCATTCCTAAAATGCTCAGGTGGGACAGGCATCCTGTAGATTGGCTGTGCAGACCAAAAGGAGGTGCCAAAAGAAATAAATAGGTGCTATTTTCTGGTTTTGGGTCTTGCCAAGGAGGCGTGGATACGAGATGTTCTCTGCTTAGAAGAGGCTGCTTTTCCAGCCTTGGATCCAAGTGAGAAGTCTGTGCTTACCACTGCCAAAATAAGACAGGAGCCATTCCAATAACACTACTGGAGCCTGATTTTAATAGCATATCTGAGGCTGTAATCTGCCTGGGTATATAAACTGAAAACACACAAAGTCAGGAGTGCTTGTGTTAAGGGCCCTGTAAGGAGGTTGTGGTTGGTTTCAGGTGAGGTACTTGGAGTCGTGTTTGAAACACTGATGCAGGTGCTTTGACCAGTCCAAAGCACTTCCACTCAGTGGAAAGCAGCCTGATGACCTTTGGACTGGCAAGGTGTGTGTATTGGGTGGAGGGGGAAGAATTCATTCCCCTGGTGCTTTCCTCCCGTGTGCTCAGCTGGCACGTGTGGTTCCAGAAGCACTGCCAGGCAAACACTGCAGTGTCCTGGCTCTGGAGGCTGATGGAGCTGTGTGAATTTGGTTTGGTGAGCAGCTCTTGTCCCTTTTGTGCATTTTCACGTTTCTCACATTGCTGGCAGGCTCCCTTCACGTGGGTGATGAAATCATAGAAATCAATGGGCAGAGTGCGAGCAACCACTCAGTTGACCAGCTGCAGAAGATGCTGGTAGGTATCTGTGTGTGTCAGGGCTGTTCCCTGGGAAGGACCCCTCTGGCTGCATGCTGTGAGCATCCCCCTCCCACGCAGCAGAGCCAGCACACAGCTGCCTGCATACAGCACTGTGATGTGGCAGAAACCATCCTGCATGCAGCCCCCGTGGGGTTTGTGCTTGCTGCTTGTTTCTGGCCTCCTGGAGCAGCAGTGAAGGCTGTCACTGGGTTCCATCCATGTGGGGCTTGGGAACCACCTCTGTTTGCCAGGGCTGGTGTGCTGCTCCAGCCCAGGGTTTGCTGCTTTTGCAGACCTGAGCCACACATGCATGTCATGTTGGTGCCATTTGCCTGCTGCTGAGGCCTGGTGGTGCTGTCAGGCCCTCGCCAGAGACAGCTTTGGACAGAGCCTCAGACCTGCCTTGGGTTCCTGCACTGGTGATCCTGACCTGTGCCCAGCACATGACACCTTGCTGGAGGGAGGGGGTGCTGCTGCTGAGGACCCCACCAGCAGCCCAAGCAGGAGGCTTGGCCTTGCCGAAGTGCCACAGGATGTCCTTGCTCCAGACAGCAGGACCACGGAGGAACTTGTCTTTGTTTCTGTCCCCTGAGAAGAGTGGTTGGGCCAGGAGGCCCCTCCAAGCCTCCACATGTGGCTGTCCCACGGGACCATGTGGATGTTGTGATGCATGTGAGGCATCAGAGCACTGGCCTGTGGCAGGCAAGAGGGGGCTGTGCTCTAATGTCACCAGAGCAAGGGGCCAGCATGGAGGGGACCTGGAAGAATCATTCTCTCCTCCCAGGCTCCTCACAGGAGCAGCCAGGGTGGAGATGATGCAGGTCTCCGTGTTCATTCTGGTGGTGCTTAGCAGTGCCCACAGCCAGACCTGTGTGGGAGTGCTGGTGTCCCCCCATGGGAATGGGACAAGCATGGCAAAGCCAAGCACAGCTATTTGTGACCAGGCTGTGGTGTCCCCCAGCACCACAGCACGGAGGGGTACCCGGGAGCCCTGCCTTTGCAGGTCCTGGCACCCAGCACCTCCCTGCACAGCTTGCTGCTGTTGAGCTGCCTCCAGACACCATCTCCTCCAACTCTTCTTTCTCCCCTTTGTTCACTAGAAAGAAACCAAGGGGATGGTCTCATTAAAAGTCATTCCCAACCAGCAAAGCCGCCTCCCTGCTCTCCAGGTAAGTGCAGCCTCTGGACCCTCGGGCAGTGCTGGGACATGGCTGTGGGGCAGGGTGGGACCAGTGCTGGGGAGAGAGCTGTGCTCAGCCAGGGGTGTCAGGGCAAGGGGGTGGCTGCCTTGTCTGAGCTGCTGGAGGGACCTGTCCTGTGCTTACATCACTGCAATTAACCAGATGTTGGGGCTGTGTGGGTGTATTTACCCAAAGCCTGTGTAGAAATACAGGGCTGGGATGTCTGAGGGGAAGCGGTGGCAGGTGCACACAGGGAGCACATGAGGGTCTCCTTCAGATCTATGACTGTGTGTGACAGGGGCAGCCCTGGCTCTGAGGTCCCTGCTGTCCCCAAGGCCGGGTGCAGCAGCCCCCGTAAGGGTGACGTGTGCCCGGATGCCACCGTGTACAGCGTGGGAGGAAGGAAGCAGGGGGGAAGGAAAGCAGTTCCTTGCACCTGCTGTCACTGCCAGGGTGGAGGGGCCAGGCTGTGTCACCAGGGGATGACACCTGCGTGGCTGTGCCTTTGAAGTCCTGCTGTGGCCAAAATAGAATAGTGGGGAGGGCTGTGTTCTCTGCCAAGACTTCAGGACGTGGTAGCTGGGTTGCTGTCTTGTCTTCGTGCAGGAGCTGATCCCAGTGCAGCCCCCTGTCATGGACAGGCAGGGGAGGGAGAGGAGTTCAGAGGCAGAGGGGGGGGCTGGATGGTGCTGGAGTGTGCTGAGGGAGCACATGTCATTCTTTACCCAGAGAAGCTGAAATTCTGAACGTGGTGACAAGTGTTGGTGGCTGTGTTTCTTCCTCAGTTCATGCTGTTCCCAGTCCTGCTCAACCAGCTTTGCATGTGTGTTTATCAAACACTGGCCCATGTCTGTCCTTCCCTGCTGTCTGTCTGCCCTCCCTGTCCTGACCCAGCCAGCTCCAGTTGGCCAACTCCGTGCCAGGGGAAAATCTACCCCAGAGGAAAAGAATGCAGCTGGGTCACCTGAGGCTGGGGGACACAGGGACAAACTCCTTCCCAGCAACAGTTGTACTCCCTCCTGCTGTGCCCAGGGCAGCGGTGCTGTCTGCTCCCCAGAGCCACAGCTGCTCCTGCCTGTTTGTGGCAGTACCACCACCCAGAGTGGGCTCTTTCCACTCCTGGACCCCATGATCCCCTTTATTTCAGCACCTGGCAGGCAGGATGGTGGAGATCCTGGCATCGTGATTGTCCCCTGCCCTGGCTCACGAGGCTGAGCGTCTCCTGGAGCAGGTCTGCTTGGGAGTGTCTGAATGAGAGGAAGTACAGAGCACTCAAGGCTCTTGAGGCCCCCTCCAGCATATTTCCTGCAGCCCTTTGACTTTAAAAGACCAAGACTTCTCATGCTGGAGCCTGCTTAGCAGCAGTGTCTGGCCCCAGAGAGGGGCTGTCGGGAGGCAGGCAAAGAGCCCTGTGCAGCTGTGGGTGATGCTAGCTCCTAACTGGTGTAGGGGGGTCTTCCCAAAATGTCCAGGCTTGGGACACCAGTGCTGCAGGAGCAGAGAGCTCTGGGCAGTGCCTGCTCTGTGTCCCTCGTGTTTGTGTGGATGATCAGCTTCCTGGTGCCAGAGAGTGCTTTCAAAGCAAGCAGCAGTCCTCATCCTGAAAGGAGATTCCACTCTTATTGTTTTTCCTAATTTCATTTTTTTTTGTGAGCACTCTCACGTCACAGCTTGATCCATATGGTATTTTCTGGCAGTGAAAGGGAGCCATGTTTGTGTCCTGATGGCTCTGTGCCTCCAGCAGCACAGCTGAGGGAAATGGTTTAATTGGAAGAATGACAGCATGGTCTACCCTGCCGAGGGAGGATGAGTTTCCAGACCCTGATTATCACATCTGAGGACAGGACAGGCATCACCCCATGTGAAACTCTTTTCCCCCTTGCTACATGCTGTGTTTCTAGGGTAACTAACTTGCTAGGGTCATGCTCACCATTCCCTGAACTCTGCTTTTCACTCCTAATCCTCCACGCTCTTCCTGCCTTTGCCTCCTCTCCAGTCCTGACAGGATCCTGCTGGGAGTGGGTGCTGTGGACTCCCCAAGGAGCTGAGCAAGCAGAAGGGACAGGGAAAGCAAACCTTGGTCCCCAGGGCCTCCCCAGCCTCAGGAGGACACAGTGGCCTGGGAAGCCATAGTGGCAGCTCATTTCCAGTTGCAGCTGTGATGAATTGTAATTTTGTGAGGGTAGCTGATGCCGAAGGGACCAGGACAGACCAAGGCAGGGATGGATGCAGCAGTGCAGCCTTGGCTCCCTGAAGGCCTCGTGCCATGCAGGGGTTGCCCAGGTGTGGGGAAAGGCAGCACAGAGCAGCTGAGATGGAGCCATGGCTTCCCTGGGGTCCCTGTTGGAGCATCAGCTCTGTGCTCACTCCACTGCAGACCCCAGCTGTGCACCACGTTGGTGGGACTCCTCTGTGGCTGGCCAAACTCACCAGCACTGTGCAGCACCCAGGGCACTGCAGGGAGGCTTCGTGGCAGGGTTTGAACACCACCTGTGGGGGTATGTGTGTGCCTAGAGGCAGCAGCCCTGCCACCAGCTCCCAGTAAGGCCAAGATACCACCTACTCCATCCCTCATCCACTCACTACCACATCTCTCTACAATTCTGTGCCCAAGACTTTCCCCCTAAGCTTTGTGCATCTCCTTTCTCCCCACACAGCCTTGTGGGACCTGGAAAGGAGCAGGGGCTTTGTGCCTGGAGCCATCTCTGCAGTCACTGCTTGGGAATGCAGTGTGAGGGCCAGACTCAGCCACCATGCTGACTCTGGTCTCCTCTCTCTTTTGCAGATGTTCATGAGGGCACAGTTTGACTATGACCCCAAGAAAGACAACCTGATCCCCTGCAAGGAAGCAGGACTGAAGTTTCAGATTGGTGATGTGATTCAGATCATAAACAAGGACGACAGCAATTGGTGGCAGGGCCGGGTGGAGGGCTCCTGCACTGAGTCAGCAGGACTCATCCCTTCTCCAGAGCTGCAGGAGTGGTAGGTCCCTGGATTTGCCCAGAAGGGCTGGATCTGGGAGTGGAGGTGGGGGCAGTGACCATGTGCTATCAGGAGTTGGGTAACACCAGTGTCACTGCTGGGACAAGGAGGAAATTGTCCCCTTCATGTGCTGCAGGGTGAGCCTTGGCCTGTGCCAGCAGCCAGGCTGTCTCTCTTGCATGTCTGAGGGACAGCCCTGCTGCTGTGCCGGGGCTTGGGGTGGCAGCTGGGCCATGGTGGTGTCCTCCTCTCTTGGCAGGCGTGTGGCGAGCGTGGGCCAGCCCAGCCAGAGCGAATCCCCCAGCTGCAGCCCCTTTGGGAAGAAGAAGAAGTGCAAAGATAAATACCTGGCCAAGCACAGCTCCAGTAAGTGTGAGCGGGGCAGTGGGCTCAATCCCAGCTCTAGCCATCCCCCTGCCTCGGGCAGGGCTGGGTCTGTCCTCCAGCCAAACAGCCCAGCTGTGTCAGCAGGGGAATCTCAGCACACCCCACAGCTGTCAGCATTTTTGAGTCTCTTCTGCAGTCTTCATGTTCCTCATGTGGCCACAGCTGTCCCCATGCAGAGCACGAGGCCAGGGCTGGCTCAGCACTGAGCTCCCGTGCTTTCCCCTGGTGACAATCCCTTGCACTCGTGGCCCTGTGAGCTCAGGCTCCCCATCTCAAACCGCACAGGCTTTGAGGGGAGGCAGAGGCAGTGCTGAGCAGCCTGAGCTGCTCCCACAGCTGCCAAAGCCTGTCCCTGCTGGGGCAGGGAGCTGCCCCTCAGCCACCCATGCAAGCAGCCCGTGCTAAACTGAGCAAAGAGCTGGCAAAGGTGGGTGCCCGGGGACTGCTGGCTCCTGGCCCGGCCTGCAGCTCCAACCAGCAACAAACAAAGCTGTAAATCACCCAGATATATACAGCTCCCCCAGCAACAAGCTCCCTGCAGCAGCCTGCTGCCACCACCCCAGCTCCCAGGTCCTACTGTCCTGAGTAGAATTACTGAGCAAAAGCAGCCCTGGCTTCTCTGGCAGCTCCCCAGCACCCACTCTGCCCCTCACATGCTGCTTGCTGTTGGTGCTGCTCTTTTTCCCAAGCAGCCAAACGTGGATGAGCTCCCAGCCCAGTCCTGACCTCTCCTGTCCATTTTCCCCAAGGACCTGGCTTTGGTCTGACACACACACATACACACGTGGCTGTGCTGGTGTGGCCAAGCCAGTTCTGACCCCTCCATGTTTCCTTTCTCCTGCACCCCAGTTTTTGACCAGCTGGATGTCGTTTCCTATGAGGAGGTGGTGAGGCTGCCTGCCTTCAAGAGGAAGACCCTGGTGCTCATTGGTAGGTCCTGTCCCAGGCATCCTCTGCAGCACAGGGGCTGCGTGCTGGGAACCAGGGGGAGCCAGGACTGCACAGGGGCTGTGGCTGTGGCCCTTCAGGACCTAGTAAGGTCTGGGGAGCATTTCTGGAGCCTGCAGCAGCTATCCCATAGGCTGATCCCCTCCATGCAGCATTCTGCATGGTCTGGCACCTGTGCTGTAGTGCTGGGGAAGAGTTAATTCAGGCATTTGCAGCTCTGCAGGTGCACCAAAGCAAGCACTCCCGCACTGTGGGGACTGAGCACTTGGTGCTGGACTCCACGGGTATGGGCAGCCCCCCAGTCCAGCCAGGCTGGCTGCTCAGCATGCAGCAGTCCTGTCTCCAGCTGGGGCTGGAGATGAGCATCCCCAGGGCACAAAGAGCCTCTTCCAGGGCTGGAAGGCACCACAGACCAGCCCAGAAAGCACTTCTTAGGTTGGGCCCAGGCCAAGCTCTGCTCTTCTTGTCATATCCAGAGCTGTGGAGGAGCCCCAGCATCTCCCACCAGGCTGCTCTGAGCCCAGCTCTAGTGTCCATCTCTCTCCCTCTCTCCAGGGGCCAGTGGCGTGGGCCGTAGCCACATCAAGAATGCTCTGCTCAGCAACAACCCAGAGAAGTTCATGTACCCACCCCCATGTAAGTACCAAGCACAGGCTGTATTTCCTGTCACCTCTTTGATCCAGGACCTTCTGAGAGGAGGTGGGAGGTGGGGAGATGTTGCTCCAGCACCACCAAGCCCCTGAAGGCAGAGGTCCCTACACGCAGAGCCTCCCTGCCTGCTGTCCCACATGTCCCACCTTTACCCACAGGGCTGCTGCCACCCACACACAGACACCTCACTCTTTGCATCCAGTGACAGCTGGCTGAGGTCCCTGCTTGTCCAAAGCAGGAAGCAGTTAGCAGTACAGCTTAGTCTTGATGCCTGCTCCAGTCTGTTCCCCTCTCCTTCCGGGGGCCAGCATTCACCCTGTCTCTCCCTCCCAGACACCACACGTCCCCAGAAGAAGAATGAGGTGGATGGCAAGGACTATTACTTTGTCTCCACCGAGGAGATGACCCGGGACATCTCAGCCAATGAGTTCTTGGAGTTTGGAAGCTACCAGGGAAACATGTTTGGCACCAAGTTTGAAACTGTGCACAAGATCCACCAGCAGGACAAAGTTGCTATTTTGGACATCGAGCCCCAGGTGGGGAGCAGGGGAAGGGGTGGGGGGACAGGGTGCTAGTGTGAACTAGCACCCTGGGTGCTGGCTGGGGCTGTCCCTGCCTTCTCTTCCCAAAGGAAAAAGCCAGCCAGCCCTGGGGTGGCATTTCCATTCCAGTGAGGGTACAGTGAGGGTGTTCCCTGTCACAGCCTGTGACACCCAGGCCAGGCTGCTGTGGGAGTGGGTTCCAGGAATCCACCCAGTGAGCTCATATCCCCAGAGAGGGGTGTCTCCTTGAGCCCCCACTGAATCACAGTCACCATTTGTGTGTGGGTGTGTGTGTGCTGTGCCTGCTGCCAGCCTGGGCAGGGCCAGGCTGTGGTGACTGCATCCCTCTCTCCACAGACCCTCAAGATCGTCCGCACGGCCGAGCTCTCCCCGTTCATTGTGTTCATTGCCCCGACAGACAAGGCAGAGGAGGTGAGTGCCAGGGTGTCCCCTGCTGTCCCCTCCCTCTGGCTGGGCTTCTTGGTCCATGGCAGCACCTTCTGCAGCAACCCAGGGCTCCCCATCAGCGTATTCCTGTCTGCTTGGCTTGTGGTGGTCCAGAGCTGAGGAACAGGAGCTGCCAAGTCCTGCAGCTGTACACTCAGCAGCACAAGCACAGTGGGGAGCACAGCCTAGCAGTCGGGGCAGGACCACTTATCCTGCCATCAGCTATGCAAATAGACACACCAACAACTGCTCCTTTCATTCTTTGCCTCATTAGGATGCTGATGCCTTTAACATGAGGATGAAAGCAGCACTGATAGCGCAGTTAACTCATTCAGTGCCAAGCATCAGGCTGGCAGGCTGGCACTTCCCAGGATCCCAGGGATGCTGCCTACCCAGCCCAGCCTGGCGGGGAGATGGGAAAAGAGAGGCCAACAAAAATCCCAGAGCTGTTCTCTTGCATTCAGTGGCAGCACTGCCGCCTCTTCCATCCTGTTAAGTAGGTGTTTGTAAAGCTTAAGCTACAGATAGTTTATGGAGAGGATATTTTTGCAACCTTCAGAGCAAGTGCTGTGCAGGTATTTGGAGGCACATGAAGTGCCTGATGCAGCAGGTTGGGGAGGGGGAAGGGGACAGATCTCAGAACAGAAAGGGCCACTCTGTCACCCACCGCTGCCTCCATCCAGAGAGGAATCACATCCTGCTGCAGTGGGCAGGGCCAGCCCTGCTGCCAGGCACTAAATATAATCCTGCAGCTCGGCTCTCTCTGAGGGGGGCGATGCTGCAGAGGAAATGTGACCCCGCAGAGCTCACATGAGCAAAAACTGCTGCCTGCCCTCCCTCCCCTCTCCACCCCCAACAGCTGCTGCCTTCATCCACAATACAGGAAAAATTATTTTTATAAGAATAGATTAATATTTTCAGTAACTCTTTCAAGATGAAGGTAGCTAAGCAGTAGCTTTTTTTTTTTTTTTTCCTGGGGTAATAATTATATTTAAAGTTTGTCAGTGTTGAACTGAACACCTTAAAGACAGAAGCCTGCTGTGCCCTGAGGGAGGGTGTGGTATTACAAATATTATTTTGCCATCTGTAATATGTTTTTAGTGCTGACCACTAAAGGATCAGTATTGTGATATATACCCACGTGGTCTGACAAAAAAGAAGGGAAGGACATGAAGACTGGTCTGATTTGGTTCTATTAATATATTTTTAGGTCTATTTCATCTATTGATAATAGACATAATTATATAATAGATATGACAATGAATATAATCTAATAATACACATTTAGGTCTATTAATATCTGCACAGAGCAGAGCTCAGTGAGCACTGGCCCTCCTCCCCAGGCACAGGAGCTGCCTGTCTTTCAGGCTCCATTAGGGAAATATGGAAATGGTCAGGACCTCATTGCCAGGGGCAGAGCTGCCCAGCCATGCACCCCCTACAAGCTGGGCAGCCCAGCCACACTGGCAGGAGGAAAGGGGCAGTGTTGCTTTTACCTCGCACTAAAAACCCAGCCAAAACCAGTGGAGAGGGTAAAGCTCTGCCAGCTGGTGCTGTTCTGGCCCAAAGCCAGTGGGAAGAGAGCATCCTGCAGGGATCCCACCTACCCCCCAGCCTGGAGCTGGGGACAATGCCCGCAGAGCACTGAGCTGCCTGGGAATTTTCTCCCTGGAGCTGCCACAGAGCATTTTAAAGGTAAATACCTGAGCCAGCAGCTCTGGCCTCACTCTAGCAGGTATCCTGATGCTCCCAGCACCACACTCAGTCCAGCAAAAGCCCCAGAGATGACACAACAGCTCATGACCCATCAGACAATCTCAAAGGATTCCCTGTGCTCTGATACTTGGCAAGCACAAGCACTGGAGCTGTTTAGGTGTTGGGAGGGTGTTTGTTTCGAGGCTGGGCTGTGCTGTGAGGCTCCTCTGCTGAGCCCTGTCCTGTCCCTTGCAGTCGGAGGCTCTGCAGCAGCTCCGCAAGGACTCAGAGAGCATCCGCAGCCGCTACGCTCACTACTTCGACCTGTCCCTGGTCAACAACGGCGTGGAAGAGAGCCTGCAGCTGCTGCAGGAAGCCTTTGAGCAGGCCTGCAGCTCCCCACAGTGGGTGCCTGTCTCCTGGGTCTACTGAGAGGGCACCCGAGCTTCCCATCAACCATCCTGCAGCCGCTGGGAAACGCCTCCTCAGCTTCCCCTGCCCCACTCGGCCCAGCACAGCTCCCCTCCTCTGCTGCTCCACGGACATGGTCTTGGTTCACACACACCCACGGGCTGCCCACAGCTCCTCTCCTGGGGAACAAACACAGGACAGAGGCTGCCTGGGGGCCAGCCCCTCCTGCAGGGCAGGGCAGTGGCTACAGCAGAGCCCAGGTTAGCTCAGAGCACAGCTCCCTGCCCTCCCCAGGCAAGGGAAAGCACAGAACTGCTGCAGCACCCTGCTGATCTTCCCTGCAGCAGTCCAGGGGAAGGGGCAGAACGGGGGCTGTTCCAGGCAGATGTCTCCTGATGTGGCAGGAATGCACACAACTCAAACCCCTGCCCCGTGTCCCCGAGGCTCCAAGGAAGGCCAGGTCTCAGGAGGCTCCTCCCAGACCTCACCAGAGCTTCTCCATCCAGGGGAAGATGATGAATGTGGCACGGAGCACCCCCAGGCAGGCCTCAGCCCATGTTCCCAGGCTGGAGTTTTCTCATTCACCCTGTGCAGCCATAGGTGTAAAAACTTAAAACCTCACTGTATTGGAATTCTCACCGTGCAGCTTGGATTGTGACTGCCTGGCCAGAGAAACTGGGCAGCAGCTGAGCCAGTCCCACAGACCAAACCCCAGAGGGACTCAGCAATGGGTAAATTACATCCAGCCACAACTGTCTGTTGCATGCAGTAGGAAAGTGTCTACAAAGATCATCCAGGCATGTTTTCCAGTCTAGGGTGTCTCTCACACTGTATGCAAACATGAAAGCCATGCTCACCCTGGGGTTTGTACTGACTCACAAGCCCCACACCACCACGTAGGTGAAAAATCTCATTTGTGTGTTCAGTCAGCTATAGGGGCAACGGGAAGGGGGTTAAAAAGTCTTGTGCAATTTTGTTTTTTTTTTAAGGATGCCAAAAATAAAAATCTATGTGCAATAGGGACCTTCGTTCTGATCCACTGCAGGGAAACAATGAGCAGCAATAAATGTGTGCTGAAACGTTGCCATGGCTGGTGTTTTACCTCTCAGGCTGGGCACTGACAAAGTGATGGTCCCCATCAACATGACCATTTCTCTGCCCCAGCAACTTCTTCAGGAGAGGAGCAGTGGTAAAATCTGTCCCCCCCCCGCCCTATGAATCCTCCTTTTGGGAGGAGCCAGAGGAGCAAAAAAATCACCTGTTCAAAAACCAGAACTTTTATTTATTTTTTTGTAAAGAAAGAGTGAATAAAAATGGACTTTTTTTTTTTTTTCCTGCTCAGGTTGTAACACCCACCAGGTGCTGTACCCACTGCCTGCATCTCCAGCACTGGAGGGGAGGATAGACCGTTAAGACTAAAGCAATGAACGAGGTTAAACCAACAGTTAACAGGATCTCTGCAGGGATGAAACTTAGAACAGAACAGCCTGGGGTTTTTCCCCATTATAGGGAGCTAAATTCTGGCTTCTGCCCCCAGCAATCATTCCAGATAGGTTAGCAACAAATTTATCTGAAACCGTTCAAGCCCACAGCCAATGTGCCCTGGCAGAACTGCCTCTGAGCAGGCTCTTCCTCAGGACTCCAGGCCCAGCAGCACAAAGAACACTTGGTCAGTCACCTCTTGCTCTCCAGCCTTCACAGAACCAGGCAAGGCATCCAAAAGCTCTGCAGTCCAACAAATGGGTAGAGAAGAGCAAAGAGCCAGCAAAGGGGACACACTGCAGCTGGGCTTGGGAATCAGCACACAGCGAACAAGCACGTCCTTGTGCTATAAACAAAAAGGAGTTAAATTTTCTAATTCTTTCACGACAAAGGTAAAAAAAGGAGTAGAAAATAATCTGGGTGGACTATTTGTTCTCATTTAACTGGTCAAGCCAAGCATGTGGCCAGGTTAAAACAACACATAGTCCTTCAGAAATAACTGATCTGACTGTCCCCATGCAAACCCCTTCACATGGGCTGTGACAAAGCCACTCCTCCAGGCAGCAACACATTCTTTAACTGTCAGGTAACAGCTTGGGAGAAAAGGAAGAAAGAGGCAGTACATGAGGGGGGAGACAGATTATTCCACCCTCTCTAGGTGAGAACAGAGACCAAGGAAGAGCCAGAAGGTACAGTTTCCCTGAAGATACCACTTCTGTTGGCATCATGGTGCTCAGCTTTAGAGATCAGTCCAGTGCAGGGACAGTGAGGCACCCTGCTCCTCTGGCAACCCTTAAAACGGGATGAAGAGGGGCACCTGAGCAGGGCAAACACCCACTCACTCAAATAAACAGCAGAAAAGAACTTGGGACTTGCTGGCTCCTCTGCCACGCAGCCAGTCCTCCTCTTCTCAAGGCCTAAAACTCCTCCCTCCTTGCTGATGAGGTTGCCTGCTTTACACAGACCCAGCTGATTACTCCGAGCTCTCTTCTACCTCCTTCTGTTTCTTCTTCTTTTTCTTCTTGGTGCTGGTCTCACTGGTCTGTGGAGAGGTTGGAAAGGTCAGGAAGTCATCAAACAGGAGTTCCCCAGTGCCCATTTCAGGAGGAACAGCTCCCCCCAGAAGCAGAGCAGGCTCCCCACAGCACCCTCCTCCCACAGGTACCTGTGACAGGGCACCAGGGCACAGGTGGCCTGGCAGGAACCCACCAGCTGTCCTGGGCCACCTGCCTGTCTCCCACCACCAGTGCAGTTCAAAATGCACCTCTAATACATCCTCCTCTGCTGAGGAAAGCCTGGCACTCTGCGGACACACACTGCAGGCTGCTGATGCATTAATCCTGGAGGTAATTAGCAATCTCCACCATGTCTGGACCACTCCATGGATGTACCCAACTACATACCCTCTCTATTTGTTCTTCCCCACTCTCAGCTGCCTCTCTGGCCTTCTTCCCTTTCTTCTTCTTTTTCTTTTCCTTTCTGCTCAGCTCCTCTGGTGGTGGGGTGGCAGGGGACGATGGGCTCACAGCGTCCTCGTTTTCATCACTGTCCGAGTCTCGCTTTCTCTGTTGGGGGAACACATTGTCAGGCACACCAACACCTTCCAGCAGAGCTCAGGTGAGGGGAAAACCATTGCCTGACTCAATACAACTTCATTTAACAATAGGGTGAGTTGCAGACTCCTCAGCATATACTGTCTAGGATTTGCTTCTGCCAGAATTGCCCCCTGTGTTTTTCAGTGTTTCTTGTATCCCAAATACTAGTTCAAAACACTGCTGCACCTTTCCAAGGGCATGCAAAAGCCCTGAGCCAGGGAATTTTAGGTGCAACTCTTGCATGGACATTTCTACAGCTTTCTGTAGTCTCCAAAAAGGTTCTCTGGCACAACAAATCTCTGCTGTGGTTTTATTAAATATATTTTCTTGCGCTGTGTTGAAGAATATGCCCAGGGCCAGTAGCTTGGTGTTTGAGCTGCAAATTGTGCCCTGGGTGATGGGAAATTGCTGGAACCCAGGCAAGGAACTGTGAATGGGCACAGACCTTGTGCCTAAAAAGGGGCATGGAAGAGCCTGGACTAAAAATCATCATGGGACCAAAATGCAGGTGCAAGGTATGTGCAGATAATGGGAATAACAGGGACATGAAGTAAGAGCCAGAGAGCACTGGCAATACTCACTTTTGCAGCCCTTTCCACCTCTGAAACAGCTTGGTGATCAGCAGCTGCTTCTTTCCTGGAAGCATCCCTGAAAGGAGATGTGCAGGCTGCACAGGACAGTCTGGAGTGGCACACATCCCTGTCCCCTCCCAAGGGCTCTGGAACCCACCCCAGGAGCTGGCTGGGGAAGCTGGTGTGGGGGAGACCTGCAGCCTGCACCAGGGCCAGCTGGGCTGGGCAGCAGCACGACCTCCCTGTTTAATTTAGCAGACTGACTCCCTCTAAAACCACCACAGGCTAAAAAGGGATAACTGTCTGCAACACAACTGCATCCCACAGGTCCAGACAGCCCCGGGCCAAGCCAAACATGATCCATGCACAAACAGCAGCATCCAGCCCAGCCCCTGCTGCACAGCGCTCCCTCTGAACAACGCCGTGGGGGCCACACACCCTGTACCCACCTGTAATCCACATATTCCTGCTTCCAGGACTCTGGTGTGCTCTCATTGGGCTTTCCATGCTTGTCCAGCAGTCCCTTCTGGATCATCATCTTCTTTTGACTGGCCTGAAAGCAAAGTGCATTAAGTGCAACTGCAGCTCCAGGTAGAAAAAAATCTTCCCTCAAGCTAAGAGGGAATCCAGCAACAAGCCAAGCCAACAACTACAGCACTGCCTATTTACCACTGTTCAAGGACCTTAAAACAAATGAGACAAAACATCCCCTACACAGAAGCCTGATCTCAGCAGGAGGCATCTTTATCAGTAAATAATGGCTAACTGGATGGGAGAGTCACAGCAACAGTAACACAACTGCACATCACGGAGTCTGCATCTTTGACTGGGTTTTTCCAGCTTAATGGCCTGCAGCATTTGAGCTGAATTACCTGTTTGCAAGGTTTTGCAAAGGACTCCAAAATGCTCGAACTGTCCTGTACTACCCCACCTCTGCCATGAGACATGTGTGGGCAGCCCCAAAGCTTTCACCTCAACCACAGGAATGGGATGAGCCACAGCAGCTTGATACTGAGTTCTGAGCCCAGCTTACACAGGCCAGCCTGGCTGCAGTTAAGCTACTGCCACATGCCTGAGGGGGAGAGGAACCCAACACAGGCTGTTCCCACTGCTCCTCTCCTTCAGGCACAGTTCAGTGTCTCACAGACAGTGTGCATTTAAGCACTGTTGCACCAGAAGCAAAAGAAGCTCCTGCCCAGCCCCTCCAGAGCCATCAGCATGGGGTGATGGATGAAGGTCATCTTTGCACAGAGTGCTAATGCCATCCACTTCACATCATGTGGCTCTTTACCAGAGGAAGGCTGGTGCTGTACAGGTCTGGGGAACACAAGCAGTGGGCCCAGGCTCTTTAGGGAGGGAAAGCCTCACTCCCACCAGAACTGGGCTGCCACAGCCCTGGCACTGGGAACTGCCCCATCGTGGCTCCAGGAGAGCACAGCAGAATTACAGCAAGGCCCTGAAGAAGACACAGGCACAGCTGTGCCCAAGGGTCCCAGACTTCCATATCCCAATAGCTGGGCTCCCACCAGTGCCCCGGGAATGGCCCCAGGCCCCCAGCAGCTCTCACCTTGGGGCCCAGCCCCCATTTCCGGGGGTATGTGTCTCTCTCCATGATCACTCTCTTGATCTTTGCCACGACGCCATGGTCACACGTAGAAATCACTGCTGTGGTCATCAAGGCAATGGCTGCAGAAGCAGGCATGGAGGTTAGTAACTCTTGAGGAGCAGAACTGTGACAGCCTGTTCTGCCTCTGTCAGCACAAAGACGACCAACACCTCCCACCAGCGTCACCCCCAGGACTCACTGACTGACACACAGCTTCTCTGAAGACCCTGGTTAGAGCTGGGCCCTTTCAAGTCAAGCTGGAAACTGCTGGAGTCCCTTTGCACTGATCTGCCAGGAGGTGTGATGTGCCCGGTGGCAGCATGTGATCAGACACCATCCCTCGTCCCAGTGAGGATGGAGCCCCCAAAGAGGGGCTCCAGCCCTGCCAGCACTGCTCCCCTCCTGCAGGCAGCCAGCCACACATCCCAGCAGCCCCCAGCAGGACACTGGGACACTGCAGGGTGTCTGGAGGCTGCACAGCACCCAGAGCCTAGAACAGGAGCTGGGGTGCTGCAGGAGGGCAGCTCCACTGCACTCAGAGAATGGATAAACTGTGTCATCACCTCACACACAGCACACCTGAGCATCACACAGCTGCTGAACCCCTCACACCTTGCCCACGACTGATGCAGCCACTGCTTCTTAACATCCTGCCCAACACCAGGTGCCTTGGGCTCACATTCCCCATCAGGAAGCACTAATTAAAACCTTCTGTTCCCACAAAACGGGAGCTGATTTGTGGTGCCTTTACTGTCACACAGTCTGTTATTTCTGCAGTTAGCTGCACACAAGGAGAAGGAGGTGTTTCATACCTAGGCAGATGGCTTCTCCTTTCGTGGTGATGACCACAATCTCCTGATTAAGCTCAATGCCATCCTCATAGCGCAGAACACCAGGCAGCATGATCTTGGCTCCATAGCAAATGGCATTAACCTGAAAATGCAGGGAATGGGATGCCTTAGAAGCTATTATGGGAATCAAAGTACCAAGTGTCTCTAGTAGTTTTAGCTTCCCACTGCCATTATCCTCTCAGCAATATCATCCCTAAGTAACTATTCTTTTTTTGTCCACTAGATAAAATTGGGGAGCTTTGGAAGGAGAAAACAAAGCAGCTATCACAGCAAACAATGGGTGAGGCAGATCTCTCATAACCATCAGCATTCCCCTCAAGCGAGGAGAGCAGATCCTCTGCCATTTAATTCATGGCTCCTGAATCTGGCAGCAGCCCATATGAGGTTCTACAGAAGTCACCATCAGGACATTACACGGCTGCTAATAAACGGGATCCCCTGTTTATTCTACCAGCTGCACCGGTCAGGAGGACACTCTGCAGTCTCTGTCTGACCCCCGGCACTGCCTCAGAACTCACTGCACTGTCTTTCATGACGAGCCTCTTGTGTGAGGTGAGCAGCTTCTCCAGGGGCAGGATGACCCTCCGCAGGTAGCTGTCATCCTTGTTGTTGTCGTACTGCCACTGCGCGTCCAGCACGTCGTGCATGGTCACCAGGTTGTCCTGCAAAGACAAAACCCTTCTCAACTCTCCCACCAGTCACCAACTTGAAATATGCACAAGAGAACAGCTGAAGTCCAACAGCAAATAGTGTTTCACAAGGGGAGTAAAGCCAGATGCCCACCACAAGCATGAAAACACAACTTAGAAGAGGAGAGGAGACTTTCTATCAGCAGCTTGAGGTCAGCCTGGCTGGAGCTACCAGACTTTGACCTTCCTAATCTCAGAACAGCATTTGGATCTACAATCCTTAAGATCTGCCCACCTGAAACTTTTAAATATGACCTAACCTAAATTCCTGGAGCTCGTAGGCAAAGGTTAGAGAGCAGAAGTCTAAATTAACCAGCTCTTTAATCTGTGACATGGAATAAATTCTGAGGCAGCTGTGAGCACTTAACACCTGGAATTCAGAAATGACCTGGTGACTACAGCTGTTCCAAGAGCACAGATGGGAGGGGAAACTCTTGCACTTTAATACTCCTGCTTTGCAAAACAATAAATTAGTTCTGGAGTGTGGACCAGCACCAAGATCTGTCTATGATCAGAATGAAAAGACTGCAGAAATGTCCAAGATCACACAAGACTGCATCTCCCAGGCTCACTCCAATGAACCACTTTCCGTGAGCTGACTCCAAGCAGTCATTTCACACTCCTGAACTCATGGGACACTGGGGTCTGTAGGCTGAGAAACACAGGTGACACAAAACAACCTTTCAGCCACCACAGTGCACTTCCCAGTCACTCACTGTCCCAAAGTTTAATTACCAGCACAGGAGCAACATCCTGAACTGAACTCAACACTTTGGTCACACACCATGTGCAGCAAGAGCTCTCACTGTTTGGGGGTTATTCACAAAACTCCTCCCTGAGCCTAAACCTCCTCCTAACGCTGTAAAACTCAAAGTCCCAAGGAACTGCTGCAATTGTGACAATTTGGAATGGGCTGTGACAGTGAGAGGTGCCACTGTACCGTCTCTCCCAAGATGCCCGAGCGCACTCTGCGGAGCTCCTGCATCTGGCCCCCCACGCCCAGCAGCAAGCCCAGGTGCACGCAGAGGGTTCGGATGTACGTGCCTGCTTCACAGCTCACCCAGAAGATACCTGAAAGGCACGACAGGATAGAGAATTTTTAAGCAGGAAATCAACCACATCCTTCAAGAGAAGTTGTACGCCCAGCCCTTCCCAGAGCCATCAGCATGGGGTGATAGATGAAGGTCATCTTTGCCCTGAGAGCTAATGCCACATAATTGACATCATTTGGCTCTTCTGTGAAGGGTGCAGCAGGTACAAAAAGAGATGGGATTTCCTTCCCAGCACACCAAAGCAATGCATGAAGCAGTTACTGCTGGACAACATTATTCCAAGGAATAACTGGATTTGTGTCTTAAACACATCTGCCAAAAGCAGCCCATTTCACAGAAAATGTTATCAGCTGTCAGTTTCATAGGAAGAAGGCAGGAAAGCCCTGTTTTACCTAATCTTCTCTCAGGATCATACTCCACCAGCTTGCTTTCGTAGATGGTTCTGACTCTCAGCTGCCGTTTGACAGCAGCAATGAGGGGTGGCCGCTGGAACAGGGCACCTGTCAGAGTTTCTATGGCCTGAGGGAGGAAGGAGAAGCAAGAGTTTACACCTGTGCCCTCATGCAGGAGCACCTTGGAGTCTGCAGCAATTGTGTCCACTTCCAAGAGTGAGAAACCACAAGGTTTATCCTGATTTGGTGATGCCACATTTAATAACGCAAATCCAAGCCAGTGATGTGGTCAAGATGCCAGTGAGCACAGCCAGGATTTTTCCATCAGATGGCAGCATGTGATCAGACACCATCCCTCGTCCCAGTGAGGATGGAGCCCCCAAAGAGGGGCTCCAGCCCTGCCAGCACTGCTCCCCTCCTGCAGGCAGCCAGCCACACATCCCAGCAGCCCCTAGCAGGACACTGGGACACTGCAGGGTGTCTGGAGGCTGCACAGCACCCAGAGCCTAGAACAGGAGCTGGGGTGCTGCAGGAGGGCAGCTCCACTGCACTCAGAGAATGGATAAACTGTGTCATCACCTCACACACAGCACACCTGAGCTCCATTCCTGGCCCCTCACCTCCTACCAGTGCCCAGCACTCTGCATGCCAGATGCCAGTGTGGCTGAGAGCACGTGAGACTTACCCTGGCCAGCTGAGCCTCACTTTCAATGGCATTGTGCAGCCGAACAATTCCCACATACTCTTTGCCTGAAAGAATGACAAGAGCAGTCAGGAGAGGCCGCTTGCATTTGATGTTGACCTTAAGGTCCACCCTGCTTAACAGCCACACGTCCCCAGAACCCTGAAATCCTACCAGCTCTGCTAGGAAATGGGCATGCTTTATCACAGAGTTGGTTGTTCTTCCAGGGAAATTAATCTAAGCTACATTAATTTCTTCTCTGGACTGGTAGAGGCTGAGGGTGTAAGTTCAAGTGGTGCATCTGGTCAAAGATGTTTTCACTGACTTATAAAAGCCCAAGCACCAGAGAAGCAATGAAAAAACCACCTGAGACAACATGGATGTGCCCTCAGCGGCTTGGAGTAACATGCAACTCTTAAGGTCAAGGCCTTGAAGACTGAAGTTGGCCTTTTCAGGTTTTAGAAATCTCCATTTTCTCTCCAAAAGCACTTCCCACATGCCCAGCCACTGCCCTGAGCACCAAACCAACCTGCACTCTGCTGAGACTTGACCAGCCGTGTGGCCCTCTCGATGCACACGATGAGGCACCCGGTCACCTTGGGGTCCAGGGTGCCGCTGTGCCCCGTCTTCTCCACGCGCAGGATGCGCCGGATCCACGCAACCACCTCGTGAGAGGACGGATTGGAGGGTTTGTCCAGGTTAATAAAGCCAGACCTAGAGGGCAAAATGGCAGGGAGTGGGAGCTAAGCATCAGGGCAGACTTAGCAACAGTGCAGGAACTTTGAAATACTGTCCTGGCTGCAAAGAAATGTATTTCTATACAGCCAGGTGAGCAATGAGCCCCCCAGCAGTTCTCAGGGAGCCTACATCGACCAGCTCCATGCAAACAGGTGATATAATCCATGGTGGTCAAGGACTTCTCCCCTCCCTCATCACTGCTCCACACTTAAACCCTCAAATTCTACAAACTCCAAGCAGTTTCAAAGGCCAGTGGACCAAGGGACTTTCTGAAGACCCCAGAGAATGCCTCAGGTAGTTTGCATGTTCATCCACAGAACTGCTACAACCCCAAAATAAAGAAAACTTTACAGAGAGAGATCAGTGGGTTCTATTTAAATGCTTACTGATTATGGCAA
Organism: Bombycilla garrulus; assembly: GCA_013400315.1. Taxonomy (NCBI): domain Eukaryota; kingdom Metazoa; phylum Chordata; class Aves; order Passeriformes; family Bombycillidae; genus Bombycilla; species Bombycilla garrulus. The sequence goes on from VXBU01005733.1 coordinate 874,577, forward strand.
AGCATGAGTGAAGAAAAAAAGGTACAAGGGGAATGTAGATAGAAAATATTTTGAATGTATTAACTGAAGGAAAAATAAACCACTCTGGCCTGTATTGCACTCACCTAACATAGTCAGAAATTTCTCTCTTCAGGGGATTAGCACCGGAAGGAAGAGGTGTGTAGTGTGCTGTCCTCACATTTAACTTGTCGAAGTTCTACAAAATCCAAGAAAAAATTATAAGTCTTTTTAAGCTCCCTTGATTTCAGTGCTGCTGTGCTGCAGATCTCCCCAGATACCAGGTCTTATTTGTACATTTAAGTGACAGAGCCACTTCCAAAATGAAAATGACCCAACAATGAAACCCCGATAATATTTTACAAAAATCGAGAAAAATAGAAATTCTGGGCTGAGGGAGATGGAAAGCAGCACGGTATACACATTGACAAGGCAGGATAAACCGAGCATTCCCCAGAAACTCAGCAGAAGCAACCTGGAACTCTACACGCACCATAGGCCATGGTCAGACCCAAATTAAAAACTCAAGAAATATGGCGGGATCTTTCGAAGGCACGGAAAACTCACAGAACTTAAATTACACTGCTGGAGATGCAACGCGATTTCTGCAGGCAGAGCAGCACGTGTGCCGCTCCTTGCAGCGTGGTTACACCTCCAGGGGCAGAGCACAAAGAGAGAGAACGCGGACGGGCCACGAGGCCGAGCGGAACCCGCGCTACCTTCAGCAGCAAGGGCCACTGCGACGTGTCCAGCTGGGCCACGCGGGACTCGGGCTTGATGAGGAAGTCCTCGGTGTGCTGGATGTCCTGTGGGGTGAAGCGGAGCGGGATCAGAGCGGGATAGCCGGCGGGCCGCGCTCCCGCCGCGCTCTCCACGTGGCCCGGGAGGCGCCGCTGCGGCCACGCG
>VXBU01005733.1:877945-983889 GCA_013400315.1 Bombycilla garrulus
GCGCCCGACCGCGCTGCGCCCCGCGCCGCCGGCCAATCAGCGCCCGCCCCGCCCCGCGCCGCCGGCCAATCAGCGCCCGCTCCGGCGTCTCGTGCACAGTGGGGCGTGGCGAGGGCGCGGCTGCTGCAGATAGCGCGTCCCAGCTGTCACCGCTCATGGTGGGCGTGGCTATGCTGTATAGTTCCACCCATAGGGCGTGGCCAACCGCGGTGGGCACCGCCCCAGGCACGTGCGTGCCTGAGCCCTATGGCGCCCTCTTGCGGAGTGGAGGACCCGTGCTCCTGCTCCGGCCCCTCCGGGACGAGACGGCACGGAACGAGGGGCGGAACCGGGACCGGGAGAGTGCTAGGCTCTGGAGCTCTTGGGGGAAACCGCAGCAGCCAGGTTCACACAAGAACAATTCACTCAAATGGTAGAAGGTGGGTGGGTGAACCTCCTAGCGAGAGGATGTGTGGCGGCAGGAATTTTAGGTGACATCGAAGGGTGACAAGGATCACAGAATCACAGAATCCCCGGCTTGGAAGAGACCTTCTAGATCATCGAGTCCAATCCGTGCCCAGCGCCTTAATTAAACCCTGGCACCCAGTGACACATCCAGGCTTTTTTAAACACTTCCAGGGACGGTGACTCCACCACCTCCCTGGGCAGCCATTCCAGTACTTTATCATCTTTTCCGTGAAGAACTTCTTCCTAATATCCAACTTATATTTCCCTTGATGCAGCTTGAGACTGTGTCCCCTCGTTCTGTCAGTTCCTGGAGGAAGAGACCAACCCCAGCTGAGCACAGCCACCCTTAAGGGAGCTGTAGAGGTAAACACGTGGACAAGAGAACTTTTGTGGTCGCTAAATAAATAAATGATGTCTGGCTTGGGGAAACCCCAGTGCTGAGCATATTTGGCACCCGAAAGAGTTAAGTGAGCATGGCACCACGTGTGTTTGCCTGCTCCTCATTTTTCCCTGAGCATCTGCTAGCCGGGAGAGGCTGTTCTCGCACTGCTGTCCGTACGACCGCCCGTACCCAGCTGCGAGCCGAGGTGAGCCGGCATCCAGCCCTTCCTCCCGCTCTCTCCGCAGTCCCGAGTATCCCCTCGGACATGCTGAGTGGCAGGTGGCACTGAGCTCTCAGTGTGTCCCAGGCCAGCTCAGCGAAGCGGTGACACCGGGCTCCCCGCTCCGAGCAGCGCAGGGTGAGCGCTCAGCCCTCCCCAGCGCGGGGCCGGCTCGGGGAGGTCCCCGGTCTCTCACCGCGCCCCTTCCGCTCGCCGCGGCCGCTCATGCCGCTGCCGGAGCGGGGCCGTGTCCGTGCCCGGAGCGAGGCCGGTTCCCCAGCCCGTGCCGCTGTGGGGCTGCCCGCAGCCCTCGCAGCCCGCCATGGCTCTGTCCTGCGTGCTGAGGCCGCCGCGCTGCCCGCTCCGCCCGCCGCTCGCCCCGCACCGCAGCCTGGTGACAACCACGGCAGCGGCGTGGGAAGGGAGGAAAAAGGCCAGGGTGAGCTGCAGCCTGCCACAGCTTTCCTGGGAGGAGAGGTATGGCTTTTCCAAAATGACCAAGCGTTCTTTCAAAGCAGCAAGCGCCTAAAGCTGTGAACGGGGTGGGTTGGGGGGTTTACTTCCACCCCGTAGGAATAGAAGAGCCAGGGCTCGGCTTGTTTGCCTGGAGTCTGGCCTGGGGAGGGATAGTGGAGAAGACAAATGAAAAGTTCTGAGAGGAAAGGAGCAGGTAAGTTGCTGTATTGGCAAACAAAAAGTGATAGTCCGTTTGATTTGCAGTCCTGGACCTCAGAGTAGTTGGCCCTGGGTGCTTTGGAATCAGCTCCAAAAATCCTAAATAAGCTATAGCTGTCACTTATTCAGCTGCGAGGTGGTGTTCCCCATGGGCTCAGGGAATCAATTATAAGTGCTTGAATAGTATCAGCCTCAACCTCACCTCTTTTTTGGAGGGTCTTTTTTTTTAAACTAGTTTTTATGTGTTTTGCTCTTGCTTTTTCTACTTTAGATATGAGTAGTGGCAAGTTCTGAGGTTTATCTCTAAACTACTTCTGTGTGGGTGGCCAGGTCAGTGAGAACAGGCAGCTTGAAATTTTCTCCTGCTGCACACAAAATGTGCATTTCACTGTGGTTCCCTGGGAGTCTGGGTGTCCACAACCAGCCCTGGTGCAGAGCCCACACCAGAACAGTCCTGCCCATGGGGTAGCTGATAGGGATGTTATGCCATAGGAATCAGGAGTTAAGCATCTCTGGGCACTGCCTTGCTGTTGTGCTTTCCAGGTTAGCAAATGCAGTGACACCACTGTGGAGACTTCCCTACCAAGAGCAGCTGCAGGTAAGATGTGTTTACACAGACTTTTCTCTGTTGTATTTCCCCAACTGTTCCTCCTATCCCCTTGAGGAGTAGCCCTTAGCATCTTAATGCTGCAAACTGTTCAGAGCCCATTTACTGCTGCTTTAGTCCTGTTGTGAATGATAGAACTGGGAGGTTCCTCGTGATACAGAGGATGGGCATTTGCACAGTGGTCCTGTAATCTGTGGGACTGCTTTGCTTCACTGGGGCTTCAGCTCAGACAAAGTGTTCCAGGCCAGCATTTGGGGATCATAGACACAGGATTTTTCTTTCTTCCTGTTTCTCCAAGCAGCTGTGGTTATGAAAAGGGCAGAGTTCCCCTGGGGCTGTATTTTTACTTGCAGTTTTTCCTACTGCTGGACTCCCCAGAGGTGGGTGATGAAGAGCTGCCCACCATCGTGTGGTACTGTGAGGGTGTTTCTGCCTCAGAACTCCTCTGCAGGTAAAGTATGAAAGCCAGAGGAAGATTTTGCAGACACTGGCATCTCGTCTTGAGGAGCTGGGCATAGATGCACAGAAACCTGGTGGGCTCTGCTGTCCTCTGCAGCCTGTAGTGCCTTCGGTGAGTGTCCCATGGGAATGCTCTTCCCTCTGAGCCAGGAACAGTCTCTCACTCAACAACTCAGGAGTCTCATTGGGAGCATCATTTGGTTGCAGAGAGCATGTCTGAGTCAATCCTTGCTAGCTTGTGACTGCCTGAGAGTGAGATAAGCCCTGTGCTTAGGAGCCCTTTTTTTTGTGCCTACCCGTTAAACTGTCACCATTGTGTCACAGAGAGCCACTTCTTGTCCCCAAGGGGCAGTCCTGGGGTTCTTGTGCACAAGCTCTGTTTCTGTGTTTTGCCCATGCACATACATCTTCCCATGCTGGCAACAGAATAACCAGCCTGGGGTTTGGCTTTCCTCCATTGCTTTTTGTTTAAATCCAAGGCTTTGCTTTTCCTTCTTTTCTCCCTCAGCCCATCATTAACGGCTACCGAAACAAATCGACTTTCTCTGTGAACCGAGGACCAGATGGGAACCCCAAAACGGTGGGGTTGTATGTAGGAACTGGCAGAGGTCAGTGCAGGACAAGAAACCCTTAGAAAACTGCTGGCATGGGCTGTGGAAAGGGGGAAAGGACTCTCCACAGCTGATCCTGTCACAGCTACAGTGATTTATGTGCCCTGAACCAGAGCAATTAAATACCTGTCCATCTCTCTACAGAAAGAAATATTGTCTGTGTGAAAGCCAACCATGTGGAGAACATACCCTCAAAACACAAACAAGTAGCTCAGGTAAATAAATACCTTATGTCTGTCCCTTCACTGTGGAATAGAGAGACTGCAATAACTCTTATTTGGGAGAGCACTGTAATTTTAATTATGCTGCGTTTTCAAATCCATTTTCATGTTCTGAAAATTTTCATGCCTGATTCTAGTTGGTGGATAAATACTTTTATAAAAACTCGCATGTTAGCATTGCAGCCCATAAAGTGTCCTGAGTAATGAAGTTAATCAAGTGACAATGAATTCCTGCCAATCTATTAAAACACATAAGAATTGCAAATTGAAATTATTAAAATGTATTGCCTTTCAAGAGCCTGGAAGTAGCTTTCACACAAGGTTTTGAAATCAAACAGAAAAAGCAGACCACAGTGGTGGGAGGGCTGCCTGTCTGGGGGGCTAAGAGCAGGGCAGTTTTCAAGGTGCCATTTCCCCTGCCCTCAGTGCTATGAGGAGTTCATCTCCCGCTCCCCCCTGGACTCCTGCATCCTGTTCCATGAAGGTGGGCACTGGCGAGAGCTCGTGGTCCGTACCACCAGCTGTGGCCACACCATGGCTATCATCACCTTCCACCCCCAGCAGCTGGGCCAGGTGAGCGCCTGGAGCACAGGGCAAGAGGCACATCTGCCTCAGGTGTATTGCTGGGGAGAGGGGTCTGATCAGGCTACCCAAAGAGGCAGCTTTTCCTTTGTCACTCCTCACAGGAGGCACTGGCTGCTCAGAAAGCATTGCTGAAGGAGTTCTTCACAAGTGGGCCTGGAGCAGTCTGTGCCTTGACTTCACTTTATTTCCAAGAGAGGTAAATACCTCATCGGGGGGAATGAGTGGAAACAAAGCCACCTCCTTCTTCTATGCCCTTTCTGACCAAACTCAGATTCCACCAGTTCAGGGAGTTCTGGTAGCGAATGGCAGGTGTTTGTATCCCTCTTGAAGATGTGGCTTTAAGATGGCCCCATCTTTTATTTTTCCAGACTTATTTGAACACACTATGACCACCTCATGGGAATTATGGTCTGGGAAACTTAAAGAAAAAACTTCCAGTGACTATCCCAAGACAGTAAATCACATTAGCAGCAAAACTGGGGAATAGACCTGAGGAATGATGCCTTCTGCTAAGTCATTCTGATCCTTTTAATGAAATTTAGGCTGTGCAAGTCACAGATCCCGTACAAAGAATCAAAATGCTTTAATCTTGTTGAAAGGCTCACATGAAATATAAGTTGCTGAGGGGAAGAATCATCCATGAGCACCCTGGGAATGGAAACCAGCTCCTCTCTGCTGCCTTGTAGCAGCTGTTTTTTGTGTGATCTGCCAGCACCAGGACACGCTGCTCCCACGAGGAATCCCCCTACCAGCTCCTGCACGGAGCACCGCACATCTTCGAAGAATTGCTCGGCCTCAAGTTCCGCATCTCTCCAGATGCCTTTTTCCAGGTCAACACAGCTGGAGCAGAAGTTCTGTACCAGGCAGTAGGGGAGCTCTGCCAGGCCACTGGAGACACTGTCCTCCTTGACATCTGCTGTGGAACAGGTGGGTTCCTGAGCTCCCAGAGCTTTGCATTCCAGAGCTGATCCTCGCTGTGTAAAGGCCTGTTCCTTCAGCATCAATGTATGGAGTATTTTTGTTTCCAGGCACAATTGGTCTGTCTCTGGCTCAGCGAGTGTCCAAGGTTATTGGTGTTGAGGTGGTGGAGAAGGCAATAGAGGATGCTGAGTGGAATGCAGCATTCAATGGTGAGTTCAAACTTGCTGTGGCAAGAAGTTTCAAACTAAATGCTGAAAACCTTGGAGTAGAAGTGAGCAGAGGGACCTTAATCAGTTACCTTCACACAGCAAGGGGTGGTTCATGTTACACCTATCTCGTGGTGAGACTCAGTTCATGTGGTTGCTTTTTTGTTTCACAGGGATCTCAAACTGTGAGTTTCACAGTGGAAAGGCAGAGGCTGTGTTACCACAGCTCCTGGCATCGTGGGAGGATGCCCGACCACTTGTTGCTGTGGTGAACCCCTCTCGGGCTGGCCTACGTGAGAGAAAATGCTATTTATTTTCATCTTGTAAAGAGAGAGTTTTGAACAAGTTCTGTGAGACCTGTTATACTGCCTCCAAACCCTTTCCTTGCTTAGTCTCTCATTTCTTGTTGCAGACAGCAGCTAAAATCCCATGACATCTGCTGTTTTCAGTGCCTTCATCATGCTCTCTCCTTAGCTCTAATCTTTTTTTCCATCTTTCACAGGCTCACACAAATATTTAAGAGACAAGGGACCTCTGGAGGTCTGTGATGCAGTCTCCCAACTATAGCAAGGCCAACCTCAGAGTTGTATGAGGTTGTATAGGGATATAAAGCCTAGCTGAGGTTTTGAATGTGTCCAAGGGTGTATCCTCTCTCCTGAAAATGTTTTCCCTAATATATTTATTCATGATTTTCCCTTGCTGCCATAGACCTACTTCTTCTCATCCCCCTCTGAGAAGATTCTCAGTTATCTGTAATCCCCCATGAGGTCCCTGAAGATAGCAAATGGATCCTTGCTTCCCTTCTCTTCCCCAGGCTGAATAACCCAGCCCTCAAACTGTCTCAGTGGTCTCCCCTGGAGTGTGTACACTCTGAAGTCACACACTGGTCCTGATGCCCAGATGCACTCTCACAAGAGTGTGTGGAAGGTTTTATGTGCCTTTGCTCAACTGAGTAACATTTTTTCTCTCATCCTCCATTCCCCTGGGAAGCAGTGTTCTGGGAAGCTCCCGTTGCTCTGCCCTGCCTGCCAAACTGTATAAGCTGTCAGCAGTGTGGGTTGCACCCTAGGCCTCCTGAGAGACTGCATGTGACACAGAACATGGCAAAATACACGTCTGCATCTTTGACAGTTCAGTGCAGTTCTGTGATGCTGGGCAGTCATTCCTTCTGCAGAGCTCAGGGTGGTGGTGGCAAAGCAGGGTGTGTGTTTTGCAGATTACAGGGTTGTACGAGCCATCCGGAACTGCAGCTCCATCCGCAGGCTGCTCTACATCTCCTGCAAGCCAGAGGGTGAAGCCATGAGGAACTTCCTGGAGTGAGCACTCTCCTCCTTTCTGTTCATCTCCGTGACAGACCCTGGGGAGTCCAGACAAGGCATCAGTGAGAATAACTCAAACATGGCGCAATGACACTGTGCATCCTTCTGGAAAAAAAAAAAAAAAAAGGGTGTGAGCTACAGAGTGCATGGGGTTCACTGCAGGAGGGTTGGCCCCTCACCGAGAAAGGGAAGCCAAGGGGATTTGTCACCTGCTTAGGGGATAATCATGTAGCTTTATCTGGTCAGCCTTTAGCTGAGGTAGAGCCAGGTGATAAATCTGTCTGCAGGCAGCCATAAGGGCAGTGCAAAACTGAAATCGAGTCACCTTTCACCTGGGATGGCTTGTGAGAAAAGGAGCTTTAAACTTGCCACTGACTGTTCAGCCTGTCCCTGAGGTTTTCAGAGCTGGTTGGGGATTCAGTATCGATGGTTCCACACTTCAGCCAGTGTCAGCTGCAGACTCTGAGGAATGTTGGTCAAACACAGGATTCCTCCTTTGTGGATCCCCTTTGGATTGTGATAGCATTGGTGGGAAGGCTTCTGCCACTGGTCTGAAGGATTCTCTTTGCTTTCCACAGGCTGTGCTGCCTACCTGACCCACGGAAGAAGCTGGCAGGGGAGCCATTTGCCCCCATGTTGGCTATTCCTTTTGACATGTTTCCTCACACTGTTCATTGTGAGCTGATGCTGCTGTTCACTCGCTGACAAGGAGGCAGGAATGAGCTCTGAGAGCTTGGGAAGCAACCTCCTCCTGTCCTGAAGAGCCAGTGTAGTTGGGATTTTAACTTATTTTCTGTGAAGTTGTACAAAAATAAATAATTTTGGTTTTTCTCTTACTTTGGGTTGCCTGGCAACACTGTTCTGTAAAGAACTACTTGAATTTCTGGGGTGAAAAGTTTCTCTGTAGTATTTCATCACCCTTCCTTCCCCTGTAAACCTTGGGCTGCTGGTTAAAGCAGCCTGGAAAACTCTCTCCCTGTATTGAGGAATGTGTAGCTCGGTGTTCGCGCTGCAGATTGTGCTCTGGATAGTGGGAAATCGCTGGAGCCCCGGGCAAGGAGCCGTGAATGGGCGCTGACCTTGCGCCTAACAAAGGACACGGGACTTCCAGCGCTGGCTGGGTGTGGGTGGATTCTCACCATAGACTCTGCACAAACCAATGAACAATGAGAAGACACCAGACTCTAATGTTCCACTGCCCAGAGCTGTTGTGGGAGATTTAGGATGGAAGAGTATGCAAGCCCAGGGATTCCTTTGTTGGGGTCCCTGCCCAGAGGAGGCACCAGCTTCGACGATGAGATTTTTCTATAAAACAAAATAAAACAGATTTCTCTTTTCACATCTGCCTCCCCCTCCTCCACTAATGATTGCTGATGCCTAAATATGAAGTGCCCTGTGAAAATGTCAGCTGCAATATTTTTCCTGTTCAAGATGTCCTGCAATAGTTAATTAAAATTTTTCTTCTTTTTTGTATGTGTCCTGTCCTGCTCACAGTGTTGTTATATTTCTCCAGCTTTTCCGGAGATGGAGCTGCTGTAATAGAGAGGGAAGTCTGAGCAGAGTTCCCTTGTGTTGTTGAGTCTCTCAGAATGATTTGAATCAAGGCTAATAGGCTCCCAAGGAAAGTGGGAGAGCTGCCTGCATATTTCAGACTTTTAACTTCAGTCCTGAGCTTTGAATAATAACAACAACCGGTTCTCAAGCCATGGGGACTCACAATACCTGTCTTTAGGACTTGAGAATTACTACACCATAAAGGGAGTGATATGAGATTCTTGCAAGGCATAGGAAGTGTCACTCTTGCCCATGAGTGTAGGGTTTTACACACTGTTGCAGCCTCTTGTTTTCATTTTATACCAAAGGATGTGATATTCCAGCAGTTCTGTTTCGTGTAATTGTACCTTGGTTTCTCACTGCAAGAACTGAATAGATTTCTGCTGCGTTTTGGTCAAAAGGAAATTTTTTGCATTAATTGCAATGACTTTAATAGGAAAGTACCAGAGGATCATAAAACCTTTCCACTAGCCTCTGAAGAGCTGAATGTACAGGATAGGTTTTATCTGCAGTGGGAGTAGGTGACACAAGTGGCCTCACCTTCCCTTTTGAGCATCAGGTTCCAGGAGAGCCACAGGGACAAAGCATTTCTCTTTCTTTCCTGGTGCAAATAAACGAAACAATATGTTGTTTGCTATGTATGAGCATCTGAATATCTGAAACTGAAAGCTCTCTATGTACAAGAGACCCCTGCCCACTTCTCCTCCGACAACATATTACTCCTGTGTCCTCTGCTAACGTGTCCTTGTTTTCCCACTTATGAATAACTGTGCTCTGCCTTTGGCTGCCATCCCACATCTTTGGAATTGACTCAGTTTCGGCTTTCTGTGGGTGTTTTTTATGGAACACACAAGGAAACAAGAAGACGAGTCCCTCTTGCGCTCCAGCGCTGGAGCTGCCTGGCTCTGGCTGCAGGGCTTTAGGACCCAGGGGTTGCCGAGTGGAGGAGGCTGAATCTCCTCCCGCTGTCATCCTCCTGCCTCTGCAGCTTTATTCCTACAGCCTTCAATGGTGACGGACTCCCTCCCACCCGGGCTGGCAGTCAGAGCCACCAGGCCTCGCTAGGAGCAGATCCCTGCGGCTCTATGGCATCTCCCAGGACCATCACCATCGTCGCCCTCTCGGTGGCCCTGGGGCTCTTCTTCGTCTTTATGGGGACCATCAAACTGACCCCCCGGCTCAGCAGGGATGCCTACAACGAGATGGTGAGTCGGGCAGCACGGAGGGAGGTGCTTTAGGGCTCTAAAGGGCTCTGTGTGCCTCTGTGGGGGACGCAGGGGGTGGCTGCCCTGGAGCCCCGAGCGAGGGGCAGGAGAGGGAAGAAGCGGATCCGAGTCCCGACTTGATAGATATGGAGAGAAGCCAATAATACGCAGTGCCCGGGATAGCCTGGCAGCCCTCGCCCGGGCTCCAGCTGAGCCCGTCCACGGAGAAACCTCTGGTGGATAAGGATGGGAAGGGGAGGCAAGGAGGGTGGGCTGGCACAGCACACACAGCCTGCAGAAGATGGGGACACAAGGCTCTCTAAAAACAAGGCCTGCAGAAGTGCCAGACATGCAGCAGGCAGGGACAGCTGGTCCCCGAGGGGAAACCAATCCACTGCATGGGAAAAGCAGATGCCTGCTATGGCAGATGTTCATCCTCAGAATTCCTTCTAAAACAAAGATAAAGATACTGACTGTCCCTACCTCACCAGAGTTGTGCATGGATTAATTAACGACTGTGAAATGTTTTGAGATTCTTAGCTGGCAGAGGAAGGTATTAATAATAGTCTTCTTTTTATTCTCTTTGGCCTGGGAAATGAGCCTCTCCCCCTCTTGCCTGAGAGGAAAGGGGTAAGGAGAGGACGGAGAAGCAACTGTGTGTATTTCTCACCTGGTGAACTGGTTTATGCTCCTCTCTGCTCAGGGCCAGCCCTGCTGCAGAGCTTTGCCAGCTGCAGGCAGGTGGGGGACTGGCTGCCACATTTTGCTTCCTCATCTGTGTTTATTTATTCTCCTGCCCCCACCACCCCCCTGCTTCCCCAGTTATTTATTGTGGTAGTTGAAAAGATTAGTATAATTTTTGTGTCCCTATAAAAAATACTGCTGGAAGTTTCCAGCACATTCTGTTCTCTCCCTTTGCTCCACCTGCCCAGCTGCTTTTCCTTAGCTCTCAAATAACATCTGAATTGCAGTGCCTAGTCTGCAGCCCAGCAGGGATCTCACAGAGGAAAATCCCCACAAAGTAACTCATGGGCAAGAGACACATGAGGTAAAACCTCTAGAAAACAAAGCTCTTAAGCTTCTGCTACAGAAAAAAAAAAAAAAGCACAGAGACCTTAGGAGCATTGCAAAATGCTTTCTCTGTAAAATATTTCACTTCTGTGTCCCCTTCTGCTTTATCAAGAGTCAGGCCTACAGGTAGGAATGATCTCTGCTTTTATAAAGCAGGTATTACACAGCACCATTATTCTTCATAGCCCATATTGTTACATATTCATGGCTCATTAGGCTCTCCTGCCTTTGCTGTGCCACAGTCTGTGGTGGTCTGTCAGGTCATGCAGACAGTTAGGAAAAACCTCACCTTGCTAATCCATAAAGATGGCTTTTTGCCCCCCAGCAAACAGAGAATCTGTTATCTACCTAAAACACCAAACTTGTTGTTTTTCACTCAGCAAAAAAACAGATTAGCTTGCCTATTAAAATAGCTAAAATACCAGAGTGCTGTAGGACATGCTTATAGTACATTTCCTAAAAATGTTTTATTTTTCACAACTGTTTAAAAATACTCGGCTCTGAGGTTTTAGTCACTGATGGATTAAAATAGATCTTTACAATGTAAACACTTGGAGTAAATGTGTCATGAGATTTTCAATTATTTTGTAGCAAAAATGACAATGCTGGATATTTTTTTAACCACCTGTGAAGCATCAGATCCTCTCAGAAGGAAGCATCAAAATCTATGGAGACGTGGGAAAGTTGTGTATGCCTGTAACGTAGGTTTCCAAAATTGTATGGAAGTAAATTCACAGTCTGATCAGTGCCTGTGAGAGCTGAACAATCCTGTACCTGAGATTTGGCTTCCATTTCCCTCATGCTAATTATAAAAGAGAGAACACAATGGCAAGAATATCTTCAGGGATATTATGCTCAAGTATAAGTGGAAATAATTTCAGTGTCTCACACTGAATATAGGAGCCTTAAAAAAAAAAAAAAAAAATATATAAAAGGAAATACTTGATTGCAGAACAAAAAGAGAAAAAACCCCAAACAAAACAGTAAGGCCATCAGTACCTAATGTTCAAAGGCAAGAACCTGGACATATGTAGGGCTGTTTCTTTCCCCAAAAGAATGAGGCAGGCTGAGTGTAAGCAGGCTGAGTCTTGCAACTTATACTGCTTATAAATCCAGCATGAACCAGGGAGCAAATAATGTCAGATGTCAGCTTGCTTTCACCTGTGGAAAGAAAGGATAATAAAGGTATGTAAGCACAGGATAGGACTGGTCAATCTCAGCTTTGATGTTTAGTCCCACCCTAAACCTGCACTGCCCATAACTAGTGTAAGTTTCTTTGGGATGTTGTAAGTTGCTTTGGAGTAGAAAGAGACTTGTATTTACTTGCTGTGCTTTGGCTTTGCAGGGATTGGGTATATTAGTCAATTTAAAAGCACAAAGTACTCTTAGAAAGAAGTTTGTTCATTTTAACAACATGGTTCTGCGCTGCTAATTCCAGCAATCAGAACTTCAGATTTCAGGGTAAGGTACACCTGGCCTGGTTGTAGTTCCAAAGATGGATGAGAGGTTGCAGAACTGTTTTCCAGTGAGGAGACAACAGCTTAGAAAAGGGGAATTGCAAATTGATGGTTTAATATACCCCCAAACAGAAACTATACAGATTGTGCCAGAGGGGTCTGTGATGATTGAAATAATTTTTAGGTCACGTTGCACATCAGTTTGTTTCAACAGAAGTCGCCTTTGCCTTCACTTTCTCACGTGATGTCCTTGGCTGCTTGGTTCCAGAAACGAGCATACAAAAGCTACGTGCGGGCCCTGCCCATGCTGAAGAAGATGGGAGTCAGTTCCATCCTGCTGCGCAAGAGCATCGGCGCCCTGGAAGTGGCGTGCGGCATTGTCATGACACTGGTGCCCGGTCGCCCCAAGGACGTGGCCAACTTCCTGCTCCTCCTCCTCGTGCTGGCTGTGCTCTTTTTCCACCAGCTCGTGGGGGACCCCCTCAAGCGTTATGCCCACGCCCTGGTGTTTGGGATCCTGCTCACCTGCCGCCTGCTGATCGCCCGCCAGCCCGAGGAGCTGCCGCCGGAGAAGAGGATGATGTCGGTGAACGGCGATGAGCAGCCGCTCATCCACGAAGCAGCTCCCGAGAAAGGCAAAATGAAGGTATCCTAGTTGAGTGCATGTGAGGAAACACGGACCCTCGAGGCAGCTCTCTCCAAAAATCACCCAGAAAATTTGGTTTTTATTTACCTACTTGCATTTTTGATTTTTTTTTGTCTATCTAAATAAAGTTGCACTTGGGGTCTGAGAGATACAAGGGATGTCTACACTGTAGTCTTGCTTTTGCTGCTGCCCTGTAATGTAGAAAAAACACAAGTTAGCTTCCCCAGGGACAGCTTGGAGGCAGTCAGCAACCCGGCTGCAGCAGTGCTGGCCTCAGCAAGAGCTGCAAAACCATCCTGAGAGCCTGGGCAGAGAGCTGGGCGGGCACTGGGCCACCCTGGCACTGCTGCGGTGGGGAGATGGGTCCTGAGCACCAGCCCCGAGCCCCACGGCAGCAGAGCTGGCCTGGGTGCGCTGCTGTTGCCCAGAGCAGTGGACATGAGCAGTGTCCCTGTGCAGCCCCCACACACATCTGCATTTCCCTTTCCACGGTCAAGGGGTAAAAGGGACCCAGCTACCAAAAAAGTGCTGTTTGTTGTGTTGGAGGCATTCCTTGGGCTTTGCTGCCTCTGTGCCCAGTCCTTTCTGTGGAATGGTTATCCAGAGAAAACATGGGATGCTCTGTTTGCATCTTTGATTTCCATGCAGAGACTCCAGAACTGGGACAATGGCCTGATAACTGTAGTTTTTTGCCTGCTTCACATGAGGCAGTGGCATCTTTTTACCCTTCTTGGCAGAGAGGGGGTGGGGAGCAGAACTGCCCAAGGAACTCCAAAATATCTCTCTGATGTTGGCAAGTAGCATTGTGCTCCCCAGTTTCCTGCAAGTTCCTTTTATTCCCCCCCAACAGCTACTGTGACTTTATAGAATTGTTGTTTATTTCTGGTAGATGAGGGTCTGAGCAATTGCAGGTACCTCACTGCTCATCCCACATACAGCCTCAGTGAGCTGGGATAAGTCCTGTTACCAGAGCCTGGATCCCTGTGTTGTATCTGAAACCTTAGAGTGTCATAAGGAGCATGTGTTACCTCTGAAATTTGTCTGGTTTTCTTAATGTTTGTTTGTTTTCAGTTTTCCCTTTTTTTTTCTTTTTTTTTTTTTTTAATTAGTCACAAAAATAAACTTTTTGAAATTTGGAGAAAAATGTCTTTTTTATAGAAACCAATTTCTTATTTGAGAGACATGTCTGAAAACATTTGCTTCTGGTCAAACACTTCGCCTAAAATGGGCAGAATCATGTCAGGCAATTTGAGAGACAAGGTGATGCAGAGTGCAAGTCAGATAAACTCTACTTCGTTACATATTAATAACCACAGATATTTAAAAGAGACATTTTGGTATTTTACTGAAACAGTCTTAAATAAATTTCTGCTACAGTTCAATGCAACAGTGAAAAAAGGTAACTCCAGTGAACTGTCTGCATTGTATCTCTATAAAAATTGATGATGGATGTTCATACACAGTTTTCTCCTGAAGTTTGCTGCTAAAACAGATGCAGCCCTATATAAACAAACAAACAAATAAATAAATATGCTGAAATAGCCTCATCCCAGAGCTCCAGATGGACTAAATCTCTCTTATCAGATGTGCACCCTGAGCAAAAGAACCAGCAGGCCACCTCTGTTAGCCAATCTCATCTTCACAGACTATCACAAGATCAGCCAAAATATATACACAGGATACCCTTTATTTCCCAAAAGGCACTTTAACTACCATGCCCCGACTGGAGTTATTGTGTTTTAATTCAAAACCAAATAAATATACCACCAACTCAAACCCACACCATGTTGTGCATTCCTAAACAACTGAACTGTGGCAGCTCCTTCACCTGGGCATCCAAGCCTGGAAACCTTTCCAAAATTGTTGTGTTTATCTTTTATAACATTCCTCACTGGAGCTTGTAGAGATAATAATGAAGCATCCCATGGAGGAAAGCCTATCAATGCAAAAGCTCCAGACTGTTCGGTAAATACTAAAAAAACCCCTTTTTTCACATTTGCAGGGATATGAACAACTGACCCGCAGCAGTGGCTGCGTGTCCTTTGTTACAGAGCGAGACAACTCATCTTGGAGCCCAGTAACAAGAATTCTGTATTTATCTTAGCGGGCTGACCTCTATCACTGCTCCCCAGCATTAAACAGCTATTTTTGGACGCTTCCAGCCATCTGTGCTCACTGGAAATTACAAGAACAGATCCACTCCTTCTGTAAGACCTCGATGCTAATTTACTCTTCCCTTTTTTATTTTTTTCCTTTAATTCTTTGTGGTTTTTCCCCCATGCGCTTTTCTATCTTATCTCCACGCCCCTCATTTCATTCTGGTCAGCCTCAGGGTTACTGCCTCGCTTTATAAGAGTCCTTTTTCCCCTCACTCTCTTTTTTAAAATACAATTTTAGGCTGGCGCTCCCACCCCGACGGATGAAGAGACACCTGAGGGGCGGGACTACTTCCCCTCAGGGGAATTCCCGCCCACACCGACTGCGTATGCGCAGACGCGCTCGACTCAGGAAGGGCGGAAGCGCCGCCGTCATTCCCTCCCGCGGCGCGCGATGGCGGCGCTGCGCATGCGCAACTCTGAGGGGCGCGCTGGAGGAAACACGCCGGGCAGGAGCGGCGCTGTGGGGCGGCCGCGGTCAGTGCGCATGTGCAGAGCGGCGGCCGCGGGGTTTGAACGTGGGGACGGTTGAAGGCGGCGGGAGGTGGCCCTGTAGGGACGGTCAGTGTCCGTGGAGGGACGGTCAGTGTCCACAGGACGGTCAGTGACCTTGGAGGGATGGTCAGTGTCCGTGGAGGGGCGGTCAGTGCCTAGGGCAACAGGAGGGATAATTGCCCTGGCATGGACAGTGCCCCGAGCAGAGGGGGCGGTTAGTGCTCGTGGCATGGTGAGTGCCCAGGGCAGCGGGACGGTCAGTGATGGTGGCCGCGGGGGTCGGTGCGCAGGGCAGCGGGAGGCTCAGTTCCCCGGAATGGTCAGTGGCTGTGGGAGGGGATGGTCAGTGACTCGCCCCTTCCCCAGGGTCCGCCGTGCTGTGCCGGGTCGGGAAGGCCTCGCCTCCTCCGTCCCCTCAGGACGCTCCGGGCGAGTCGCGGTGCGGCTGCCGGGAAGGGGTGCTGGGGAGGAGGGTGAGGAGTGCTGGTGCCACACTCCTCGTGTCGGCACCGAGGGGCTCGCTGTCAGCCTGACCTGCCCTTCCAGCTGCTCTCTGCTTCACCAAACCCTTCTGGCAGAACTCATGCAGGACAAAAGATGACAAAACACATGTAGAGAAAGTGCTGAGGGAGCTGAGAGAAAGCTGTTGCTGTACTCCAGAGTGAGGTCACCCAGCTTTGCTGCACAGGAAAGTGACGAGCCTATAGGGAAATAGTGATGACTAACCTCGTAAGGAAGTGAGAGGTGGTTAGCGCGTATGAATTCAATGTCGTTCTGTTTTACCATCCAGGGACAGATGTGCACACTCTACCAAGTCCAGGAAATTGTAGCAAAATTTCCTATTTTGTGAGTAAAAACTTGATCTCTCCAACAAATTGAGGAGAAAATGCCGCTTTTTGTAGTTGTGTTTCACCCAGAGCTGTGCAGTTTGTTGGTAGCTCTTGTGTCTCGCTTGGAAGTTTACCAAAATTTCTTAATTTTTCCAGTCTAAGCTGGTTAGTAGGAAGGCTGCAGAAGAATCTGATTTTTGTGAAATAGAAAAAGTGTTATGATCCTTTAATATCTGTACATAACCTTGGAGAGAATTATGACTTGTTGACTGGTTGTATTAGCATACACAATACAACTAAGGAAAATAATAATTAAAATTAACTCAAAAGAGTACTTGGTTGTGTTTTGTTAACTTTCTGGTTATGTTGACTTCTTAATCAAAATGCTATATAGGATTGTATCAGACAGTGTTAAACTTGAAAGGAGCTTGTGTTAATTTTTACTTGGGAATTTTTTTCTTTTTTAATGTAAGATGAGAGTTTTGATACACTGTTGTCTGTGCACCTTGGAGGATCTTGTCTGATCTTTTGGGGAGAAGTCGACTCTAATTTATTTCTTCTGAATTTAATGATAAATAAATGTAATAAATTAATAACTCTTGCATTATGCAGGATGCCTCTAAAATCTCCTTGCTGGAAAAACAATGTTTCTTTTCCTTGCAGGGAACCAGCTCTCTGACATTCCTCAGCTGGTTTTTTTTCTTACCTAACGAAGGATTGGCTCTCACATGACAAATGAGTAAAACTCTGCAGTCACAGCTGGGAGTCTGAAAAGATGCAGCGAAAGCGGAGTTCCAGGACCCCAAAGCAGCCTCTGCACATTCTCCAGAAAAGCCAAACTAATCTCTCTGCCTGGCGAAAACGAGGGAGAACTGACTCTGAAAATAGTCTGCAGAATCATCACTCTGCAAGTGACAACAAATATGACAGCCTGGAAGGGCCTCTAGAGCAAGCTTTGAGCTACTTTGAGAAAGGTAAGAGCATTTTTAGGGTGGCTAGCTAGGACTGAGAAGATAATAACAGCCTTCTTAATTTAAAAAAAAATAATCTAATTTATATCTGTTTTCTCTCTTTAATGCCTCAGCTATGATTTTTATTTCTTTAACGTCTTAGAAGTTTTCTGTTACTGCTATGTATAAAAAAGGAATAGCATAGAACGGTTTGGTTTGGAAGGACCAAACTCCCCTGCCATGGGCCGTGACACCCCCCCAGTAGATCAAGGTGCTCAGGGACCCATCCAGCCTGGCCTTGAACACTTTCAGGGATGGGGCAGCCACAGCTTCTCTGGGCAACCTGTGCCAGGCCTCAGCACCCTCCCAGTAAACAATTTTATCCCAATATCCCATCTAAGCCTCCTTCAGTTTGAAGCCATTCCCCTTGTCCTGTCACTAAATGCTCTAGGTAAGAAGTCTCTCTACATATTTCTTACTAAAATATTAATAATTTTAGGAAAATTTTACTTCTGTTTTCCCTCTAAGCACTGAGCTATATAATGTTCCTTTAATGCCTTAAAAGTTTTTCTGCTTTGTTACAATGTCAAGAAGAAGGAGCATGTGCAGGAACAGTTCAGAGAAGCTTGAAGTTAATTCCTGTTCAGAAGCTGTTTCATCCTATGCTTGTCCTATTTGTTTTTCCTAGTTCAGGACCGTGTTGCACTGAAGAAGAGCAGTGTTCTGCAGAAACACTTGGATGCTGTGGAAAGCACTGCCCTGAAACAAGGGCTGCCCCCTGAAGGCTTTGAGATACTGCTGAACGTGGTGCTCACTGGCAGATTTGGTACAGCATTTCTGTACTGCTGGTGTATCTTCTGTGAATGTGCCTTTCCTCTCTAGTCAAACCTGCTGAGATAAATTAATTTTGTGCTACAGTACCATAAATACATTTTCTGGCATGCTTTGGTGTAGTTTCCATTTTCTTCTGTTAAGCTGGAATGAATTATTTGTCATCATTTTGAGGTATAGATAAGTCCTTACTAAATTCTTATACATTGTTACTTTGAGCAAGGAAACTAAATAATTTTATCCAGAGGGAATTTTGACCTAAGTTGCAAAACAATGTTGAAGAACCTGCTACATGAGCACCATCTTATTTGAAATTGTTTTCTTTTTTTCCAGCTGATACAGTGAATACTCGTTTATTGAAGAGCCTGATTCCTGCCTCAGTGATACCAGAAAGTTCTGTGGTTACAGCTGTGTCTTGGTTCTGTGTCAGCAAATGCTCAGGCAATATCCAGGTAACTCAGTAAGTGTTTACAGTAGTTATTGCTTCTGCACAGGAACCATAAGAACAGATTATTTTGAGGAACCAAAAATCCTTAGGTTTTTATTGTACAAGGTCTTACACAAGATACTGTTATTTACCAAGACTGGCAGAGATGCCTATTGCTGGAATGGCAATGGGAACCAAGAAACACATGAAAAGTGTCAGTGGAGATTTGGTTCCTGCTGGTCTTGTATCTTTGAACTCCTCAAAAATGGTGTCTCCAGCAACATTTCTGTGAAATACTTCTGCTGTGGGAGGCATCTTTTAATTCCAGTGAGGTATCCCTTAGGTTATGTGCACCTTGGTTGTGATAATATGACTTAACATTAGGAAAAGAGTCTTTTTTTAATGTCCACATGGTCTACTCAAAGGTTTATGTGATAGAATCATTTAGATTGGAAAAGACTGAGACCACAGAATCCAACCATTAACCTAATGCTGCCAAGCCAACCATGTCCCCAAAAGCCACAGCTGCACATCTTTTAAATCCTTCCAGGGATGGTGATTCACCCACTTCCCTGGGCTATCTGTTCCAGTGCCTGACAACCTTTCAGTGATGAAATTTTTCTTATTATCCAATCTCAACCCCTCTGGCAGAACTTGTTGCTTGTTTCTTCTTGGCCTATAATTTTTGTACTTGGGAGAAGACCCTGGCCCCTGCCTCACTTCAGCCTCCTTTGAGTGAGTTGTAAAGAGTGAGAAGGTGCCCCCTGAGCCTCCTTTTCTCCAGGCTAAGCCCACGTGTCCCATTTATTACTGGATTCCCTCTCTCTCAATCACCACTGATACACAGAGAGAGTCCCATGGTTATGGAAACCAAAACCCAATTGCCAACAGCAGTGGTGGGGCCGGGTGAATCCTTTGGCAGACTTTGTTTATCTGAATTAGCCCTGAACTGTTTGTCTGTGGCTCTCTGGTTATCCTTGAGCATGGTGTGTATCCTTACTGATCATGTCTCTGGAGCTGCCTTCTGATTCCTCTGGCTTCCTTTTGCCCAGCACTTAATGTAATGTGGGTTTTTTTTTTTTTCCTGTCTGCAGCTGCTTTTTTTAAAGTGGCTGATCACAATGTTTGGCTTCATTGATCACAAGGAGCAACTTCATGCCCTTTATGGTTGTTTCTTCTTCTTCCTGCAAGATGAGAAGATGGTAAGGAGAGCTGAAGAACATATGGAACTGACAAAATAAACCTAAATGTTCATTAGTAGTATGCATATTAATGCTAGAATTAGTCTGGAGTAGGTGTTGGTTAAAGATCATTTTCTAATGGCTGGATTTCCTATTTTATTTTCTCTTTGCATTATAATATTGCTGGGTAATTTAGCTCCATAAACAGGCAAGTACTGCAAGATTGCTGTGGTCTGTCTGCTTAAACATGTTTCCAGGAATTGCTATGCTGTCTCACAGAGAGTGTGACCATTTATTCTGTCTGATTCCCCGAGAGTAACAGGGATTGTCAGACATCAGCAGGTAAAGTCTCCTGCTCCTAGGCAGAAACTGACTTGTTTACCTTGGACAAAAAGGGAAAAAACAAAACAAAACAAACAATCCCCCCAAAAACCACAACAACAAAAAAAACCAACCAACCAAAAAAAAAAAACCCCACCAAGAAAACCTCAAAATTTAGAGCAGAGTTTATTTAAGGTGAGAAACTAATTGCTGTACTACTTAATTAATTTGAAATACAGCTTAAAAGAGAACAAGCATTCAGGCAATTTCTGCCATATGGCAACTGTAAAATCCAGGAATTTTGAAGTGTTTGGATTCAGTGCATACTAAGATGATCTTGGCAGTCATGTTAGCTATGAAACTGTTAATATTCTTTCAGCTTAGGATATTTTATGGTTAAAATGAGTTCCCAAAGTTCAATTTCTTGCAATGGTTTTAATGGTTTTAGATTAACTTTAGATATAATCTTTCCATAAAACTGAATTTAAATTCTTAATATTTATAATAGCTTTTTCAGACATGATGGGTCAGTTGAAAAGTGCACCAGAGTTGGTTTGAAACTAATTTAAGACTTCACAGCATCAACTGCTGCTGGAAGCTCTAAAAAAATATAGTGGTTCAAAGGTGCCTTTTCTTTTGAAAATGTAATTGCACTTTCACTGCTGACTCTTGTAATTTCTGGACCACGTTCCAAAGGAAATGATCCAAGTTAATTAAATAGCTTGGTTACTGTCAGGGCTGCTCACAGTGCAGCTGAAGTTTTAAAAGAAGTTGGTATGTGGGGCTGTCTGTTGTGCTGCTTTCTGTGTGTCCTGGCTGTGTCTGCAGCAGCAGGAGAGCTCATGGCTGCCTTTGCTTTGCAGTGCCCCTACATCTGCCACCTGCTCTTCCTGCTCACCAGGAGAGAAAATGGTGAGTCTTACCTGTGAGAGCTGAAATACCAGTTTATTTCTGATTCTGTTTGCTGATATTGCCTTTTCTTCTAATGCAGCTGATAAAATGATTAGCCAATATTGTTCTTTTAATGCAAGGAAAAATGAGTGGGAGTTCAGGCAAAACTTTGTGTAACACTTGCTGAATTGGAAACCTCTCTGTTACCCTAGAAATAGGAATTATTGGTTCTGCTTGCTTTGTCATGATTTTATAATAAAAATGTTACTTACATAACTTTTGCTTTAATGTGTAATATGGTATTTTTAAAGTCCTTTTTATTCTTAATTGTATTTCCAGTCAAGCCTTTTCGGATTAGGAGACTGCTTGAACTCCAAGCCAAAATGGTGAGTTATTTCAAATCTTGTGGAGTTTGAACTGTGGTTAACAATGTAAGACTGATGTTCTTACAGAGTGGAGACAAGTAGCTGGACTTGGAATTGTAGGTTTTACTTTTTGTAGCATCAAAGTTTCTCTTGCAGTGCATCCCTAATTTTCTTGTGTGTTTTGGGAGCACATGCAGTGATATATGCAAAGCTCAGGTTTGGTGAAATCTCTGAAGCAAGGGGCAGCTTCATTTATCTATTAACCTCTTTAATTTTCTTTTCATCTTCCTTTTTCGAGTGGTACCAAAAATGACTGAAAAGTGTAAGATTGTAGAGGACCTTTCCCCTTTTTTTTAAAGAAAAGAAACATTGCTATAATGACATAGTTTTTATACTACAAAAGACTATTTTTTATCACTTTGATTGTTCAATTCCTTTTCATCAGTTAGGACAACAGAAGAGTCTTCAGTCCTCTTCCCATAGTTGTTTCATTGACCCAGTTTCTGTTGTTTCTGTCACTTTCAGTAGACAGAAATCTATGGTTGGTGATGTTTAGCTCTAGAAATGTAGCTTTTACTGTTCCACTGGGGTTTTTTGATTCTAAAATACAGCATTCACTTTCTATATTAAAAACATACCCCACATGTTTTCCCTCTTGTTCTGTTGTTTGACAGGGAATGCAGTCTCATCTCCAAGCTCTGCTATCACTTTACAAACTTTTCTGCCCAGAACAGGTGACCATCTCCCTTCCTGGGAAAATGAAGGTAAGGAATTAGATTTAGTCAGTTTGAAACCAGAATTTACTACAGTATCTGTATGGAGCTTTCTATTTAAGCTATAGCAGATTTACTGGTGAAGATTAATTCTATTTCCTCTTTTCACTGAGTAAAATCAGGTTTAGATGAGGATTCCTTGCCTTCCTCTTCAGCATAATGAGATGATTTGGTAAGGAATGACATCTACCTTTATTTTATGAGGATTACTTTAATCCTTCTTTGTGTGTTCCTGCTGGGTTTGACTTGTTTCACACAATATTAAGTTCTTCAGGAAACAAACTGTCTAATTTGTCAAGGCATTGTTCTAATTGCTGCCATTCTCAAGTAAAAATGACAGTGGAAGGCAGTAAGTAGCTCTGCATTTGGAAAGATTGTGTCACGGGAGAGAGAAAAAAAGCAGGTAAAAATGTAGCAAACTGATTTGTCAGACCTGCAAGGAACAGTAAAAAATTACTCCCCTTTTGGAGAGGCCTGTGCGTGTGCTCAGCCCTTTTACCAAGTAGAAACATGTAGCAGAACCAGATACATAACAGAATACAGCAACTGGTGAGACCTGTATTGTGCAACAAAATTTTCTTTCAGTGGGATAAACTTAAAAGTTTGAGATTTTTTTTTTGTTTGTTTGTTTTGTTTTGTTTTGTTTTTTTTTTTTTTAGAACAGACAGTTAATTTATATGCAGGCAAGTTGAGTTTCTATAAAATATTTTTTTTATTTCAATCTGCCTGTGCATTTATATTTCTAAATTTATACTTTGCATTGTACTGCACAGTCATTTGTTGGAGAATTTTCATTTTTTAGTGTACACAGAAATGCAGTAAACTAGCAGCTCGGTCCCAAATATTTCTTCAACTGTCTTTATGAACACACTGTGTTGTGTATTAAAAGCTTGATTAACTAGGTCCAAGCCAATCTGAATACTTTTGTGATGGTTTGGCACTTGATTAGAATTTAAAGACTGAATTGATTAGATTCTTGATTAGAATTTAAAGATCAGCATTGAAATTTCAAAAATAGTTTTTGTGCAGAAAAGGTGTTAGCTTTTCCAATTTTCTGTAGTAATATCTACATTAATTTGAGTATTTGGTTGCTCATGGCATTGTGTTGTTTGGGTGTCACTGATGCTGAATTCAGCAGTTTTCTATTAACTGCACAAGCATACCTTGGTCATGTTTAATTTTAATGTATACCTGAGATTTAATTTATGAATTGAGATTGGTTTTTGATATATGATTATAAGATAGAAGTGTTGGAGATCCCTTCTGAAAAGGGGGCTGTCGTTTGCAAAGGAAATAAAGCCCAGCCATTGAATTGTAGACCAGAGGTGATGAAACTGAGGAATGATGAGAGTTCAGTGCTGTGAAAATCTGTCAAGTAGAGTTGAGTGTCTCTACATGACTGTGGTGATGTTTATCAGAATAGAAACTGATCTTTCTGTTGCTTTGTCTCAGCTTGGCTTCTTGCATGGTTGTCTGATTTCTGTTTCCAGGCTTACTTCAAGAATTCAGAGGGCCCATGGAAAGCAGCAATCGCTGCAGTAAGGCAAAGAAACCAAGGACCCTCTCCCTTGTCCCAGGCAGTGTTTTTAGGCACATCTCAACCTCAGTCACGAAAAAGGGTATGTTATGGGCCCAAGGCACACCCTAGAAGGTGCCAGGAAGCGGTTTTCATTATGAATATTGGCAAATAATGAGAGTTTGGCTTTATTTCAACACTGGAAAGGGGGAGTAACTATGGAGAAATGCAACAATCAATTATAATGAAAGCCTGGATACCTTTTTTGTAAAACTGGGTCTTTCTGGGAATACTGTTCATGAATGCAGCCAATTGCTTTGGGAGCTGAGTCACTTGTGTTCCCTTTCTACAGAAATGGAATGCCCAGATGGTTATACCTGCAAGCAGTACAAACACAAATCATCTAGAAGAGGAGAGGGAAAAGAACAGTGTTTATTTGTACAGTACAAACAAGTCTTTTCCAGTGGAGCAGCTGCAGACCTTCCCTCAGCTCCTACAAAATCTCCACCGTCTAGAGGTGAGTTTCAGGAAGGTCTTGGTGAAGGTTTTGGGAGATCAAAGGATGTTCCTCTATGCCCTGTTTGTATGTGAGCAGTGTGTGGCTATCTAGTTCTAACAGAGCATCTAGTCCTGACTGAGGATGGTGGAT
This sequence comes from Bombycilla garrulus, assembly GCA_013400315.1. NCBI lineage: Eukaryota > Metazoa > Chordata > Aves > Passeriformes > Bombycillidae > Bombycilla > Bombycilla garrulus. The sequence continues at coordinate 901,917 of VXBU01005733.1, forward strand.
GAGTCCTGGGAATGGTAAAAGATTGGACATGAGATTCTCTGCCACTGTATTGATATAAATACTGCATAGTTATTTCTTTTTTTTTCTTGCAGTTTCCTTCCCAGATGGGTTCAGTGCTAACAAACCCTTTATTGCTTCACTACATGAATTGTGTGAAAGATGAATGTATTTACCTGAGGCTCTACTATTGGATGGGCCATATTCTCGAGGAAGGTAGGAACTTTAGTATTATCCTGTGAGATAGGGAAATAAAGGATGTCTGAGGCTTTTCACTTTTCTGTCATGGTACTTTGCTATTCAGATTTACAGTGATAACCACAGAATGTTAAAAGAGCTACTGGAGGAGAACTGAATTTGGTTTGTCATTGTGCTTGTCCTTGCTGTGCTCATATTCAAGTACTGTATTCTCTCCTGTTCAGAATGCACCTGGTGTGTTGTTGATAACCCATACGAGGAAGAATTCAAGAGCTTCCTGGAAACTGTCTACAAGGCAGAATGTTTCTTGCAGGTAGGTCATGTTTTGTGGAAGCCAAGGGTTTGACAAAGTCTTCCCTTAAAGAACTTCTGGCACTTACCTGTTTCTGTACTATTTCTGAGACAGTGACTCAAGTGATAAAAATACTTTTACCTGTGGCAAGTCATTATTCTGGAAATGGCCTTGTTTTCTGCAGGAAAAAAATAATCTAGGAATGATAATTTGATAATTTGAATGTGCTGGCAAACATGGCAGGAAGGAGGTGTAAGCCTCTTGCTTTCTCCAGAGGGATGTGAGCATGGCAAGCTGCAATCAGATGAGTTTTTCAATGCTTCTCTTCTGCTTTGCAGGAGGGATTCTCTGCCTGTGAGGAGTTCCTGTATAAGAACCTTCCTCTCTGGGATGGCTTTTGCTGCCGCTCAGAAATCCTCAGACTCGTGAGCTGGATCCCCCTCAGCACTTTCTCTGGTAGGTGCTGCAGATGCTTTGGGTGAGCTTGGACAGTGGGGATATCTCAGATATAGAATCTGTGCACTGATATCATACTGCTTTCTCATTTTTTTCAGACATTAAATCAGATCTCTATGATCCCCTGGCACAGCTCTTTTTCACATCATCGATTTACTTTAAGGTAATGTAAGTGCATACAATGGTTTACTTCTAGTGGTACTGCTATCTGTACTTGTGTCAGGTGTGGCAGTCTGAGGGATTGTATAGGAAACCTCTTTTTGAGAAGCCTATGCCCAAACAGGATAAAATATATACTTGCAGTTTAACTTCTTTAGGAAATAGGTGCCTTTAAGATATTTTCCTTTTTTGACTGGAATTAAGTTGGGGCACTGGAGATAAAAAGAACTGATAGCACACAACACAGTAGTTAATTTGTTTTATTGCAGTTTTAGCTACTTGTTAAAACTGTTTTGTTGCTGTTTTTTCACTACTTGAAGTTCACATTCTCCAGGAGTGGCTATATACAACACGTAGATTCAGTTCTAGGGGCCATGCAAGTATGTCAGTGCTCCTGGGAAACTCCTGGTATCTTTCCTTGGATGTGCCAATGAAATTCTTAAGGCGTTCTTTATTTGGAATTGTTCACTTGCATAAATTGTCATCAACTTGATTTCTTTTTTCCTGTTGCAGTGCAGTGTTCTTGAGAGCCTGAAGGAGCTGTTGCAGAACTGGTTGAATTGCAATGTGATTCAAGTGGATTCGGAGGTTTCTTTGTAAGTTTGTCTTTAAAGGCTGCAAGCCATGTTCTGTTCATTGCTCACCAGTGTATTGAGATCTATATTCTAGCCCTAACACCCAAGCATGAAGACCAACCAGAAGGTTAATAATGCTGTCATGATTCTGCTGTGTTGTAAGCTACCTTGTCAGGCGTGTTCTTTGTCTTTCTTTAGAAGTATTTCTGCTGACACTGGAAACTGAAGTGTCCAGAATTCAAAATCCTCATAACACTGACAGCTGGGTGTTTATAATGTGGTGATAACAATGTGTTATTGGCTGTATTGAAGAACAAGTATCTGTTGTTGAGTATTTGATGGGGCAGAAGCATAAACTTCAATTCTGTTTTACTGTTTTCTGTGTCTGTAATGTTGTCCCATGTCATTGCTGCAGGAACATCACCCTCTCTGGACTAGTGAACGTGGTGGCTGAACTGGTTCACTTTGTGGGATGGATCTCTACTCTTGGACTGCGTTTGGAAAAAAATTCCACCTTCTTGCTCTACTTCATCTTGGAATTCTATGGGACTGTGTGTATCCCAGTTATTTTCTTTTGAAATTCTTCTAAAGCTGTTTTTTAAGTACAGCATAAAAACTTCTTCCTCATTCTAGCTTACAGAACTTTCTGATTAAATGCAGGAATATTCCAAATACTTGGTAGATCTGCAGGTGAAAGCTGCTGTTGTTGCATCCATAGGCAGAACTAAATGCTCTGCTACAAAGTGATTGCTCTTAATTCAGAGGTGAAGTGAGGAAGGAGAAGTGACAGTAGGTCATAACCTTTTTTTTTTTTTAATGCTGATCTAAAAGAACAGTGATCAGTTCAATTTCAAACAACATATCTTGGGTTTGGTTTGTTTTTTTCTTTTCCTCCTTAAATGTTTCCTTAAAAATGTGGGTTTTTTTCTAGTTTGTGCTGTAGGCAATCTAAACAGCATCAACTAGCCTTAAGTCTATTCTCCAGCTTCCTCATGTCCTGTCTGTAGTTGTGCTTACTGTGAACTCCAGCCATGCTGTAACAACAGCAACAGCTCTCAAAATTTAGGCTGGGAATAAATGAAAAAACAGTGATGGTTCTGGGATCTATTTGTAACTGAATTGTCCATTGGAAATGCACAAAACTAATGAGTAACAACACTTGCATAAGACACCCTGGCCTTCCCTTCTGGTTGAAGTTGATAGGTCTGACTGGAATTCAGTGTTGTGCTCTGTTGCTCTTGAGAGTTTGTAATAATCACTACTTTGGCAGTAAAAATCAGCCTGGATGTGCTTCATTCCTGCAGGTGTGTGACATGTACCTGAAGTACAACCTGCCTTTGCTGATAATGCCTCCTGCTGGGGTTTTCTATCCAGCGCTGCTCAGCATGGATTCTGTCAACTTGAATCAGCTCTGCTACATTATGTACAGGTACTACAACAGGTGTGGGCTGCAGGGGCTCCTTGTCTTCTCTTTCAGTCTTTTGGAAATGAAATGACTTTGTTGTAAAAACTTGGGATCTACTTCTTGCCATGCAAGGCTAAGGTAAAAATTCCACTTGTCTCTAGCTTTCATGATAAAGGATTTTACAGCTGTAGGTCCTTCTCTTTTTTTTTTTTTTTCTTCCCAGTCTGTTATCCAAAATAGCAGGATTCTGACCTCTTTCCTGGCATTATTTCCATGCCTTTGATATTTGAAGGAGGAAATTCCCTTATTGTTTTGAGAGAACTAAAGTTAGCCAGCTGGAATTAAACAGTAGTAACTATACAGCTTCTCACTCCTGTACTTTACTACACCTGAGCTTTTCCTTACAAATTCTGTCATGTGCTGAGTAGGAAGCACTTCTTCCACCTCCAAACTCCAGGAATTTGGGATTGCCTTGTGCTGCTGGTGAGGCCAAAGACAGCACTGTTTATTGCTCTGTAGGATCCACCACCAAGGCTGCACTTCTTGGTCTTGTTAGTTCCAGTGGCTGCATCTGAGGAGAAGAGTGGCCAATAGCTGACAGCTGGTGCAGGGCTCTCCATGTGGCTTTTTCTCTAAGGAATCTGCAGGGTAATTAACATGACAGGAAGGTCTCTAGGAAATAAAGAGGAGCTAGTGCTTATTATATAGAGCAACTGTCAAGTTGCATTACTTCCAGTGGCTTCTGTTTCTTTGCTTAGTGAATGAAAGTCTTCCTTCTTAAAAACACACAGCATCTCTCTGCTGATTTTAAGGCTGGATGTCCATTCTTGTGTGCTGCATTTATGAATGTGACTGTCCCAGGCAAACTGGTCATGTGTGAATCATTTAAGAGACTAATACTATTAGATATATCTCTACCCTGCCAAGTGAGAAAGTCCCTTTGAATTCTTTTTCATGTCTCCCTCTTTCACCAATAAAGTTTGATGATGTTTCTCATGGCAGAAATAAGTTTTCTTGATACATTCCTCCAGCTTTTTTTCAACACAGGCATGTAGTAAAAATATATAGACCCCTAACTTTCTTTTGTTTTTTGTTTTTTTTTTTTTTTCAGGTATCGAGCCAACTTGGTGGCTGCAAAAGAAAATGAGCTGAGTAAAAAGGTATTGTGGACACATTTGTTATGTGCTAGAGCAGACTTTAGCAAGGAATTGGTTAGAGTGGAGGGCAGGTGTACTAACGGCCATCTTTTATGGACTAAAGGGAGCACACAGCTGCTTTGAGGTTATTTATTGATTTTTGTTTTTCCCCCTCAGAAAATACTGCAGTTCAAGTTCAGCAACCAGACATACCAAGAGTACAACCAGTACATAATAGCTATGGTGGGCTGTCTGTGGACATCCAGCGCATTCCAGAAGGATATTCATCCTCAAGGCCTCTGTATGGATGATCAACTGCTGAATAAAACTGCAGTGAAGGAATTAAAAACCAGCTTTAACATTGTCTATCATCCAGCCATGATGGCCTACTCTGTTCGATTCCTGCAGCAGGTAATGGTGTAGGCCAAGATTTGGATCTTTTGTGGCACCAGATGTTCTTGACTGTTTCTCTAGAGAAGTCTCTGTGTCCTGCCTGACTTGTAGAGGCAACTGAGCTTTCAAAAGCTGCTGTAGCATTCTGTGTTTGTCAGATTAATGGCACAATTTCAAGAGTCTTTCTTTGTGTGGTATGAAAGCAGCTGAATGTATGAATGTAGCAGTTTTGAATGTGAATTTGCACTCATGATAATTTTGATATAAAACTAAAATAGCTAATTAATTAAACAAATGACACTTCAGTAAAAGCTTACCAAAGGTGCATTCTGCCCCACAAAATAGGCAGTGTGGTCTAAATATTTAAACTCTAGAAAGTCAAGAAATATGTGGTTAAATTATATACAGCTGTTGATGCTAGAATTTGTTAGCAGTCCTTTCTGGCTCCTGTGGTAGCTTTTTTGGCTTATTAAAATAGAAATACAAATAGCTACTTCAAATATGGAAGTAAGATAAACATGGAGGTGTCTTGTCTTGTCTGGTGTGAGTTCTGCCAGAACTTCTCTTAACTGTGGGTGCTCTCATGGGCTCAGTGCAGCTGCTGAAGAGTGGAGGGAGCAGTTTGCCAGAGCTGTTGCTGCCCCAAGGTGTGTGTGCTGCTCCAAGAAGCCAGGTTTTGTAGGATATCCAAGGGCTGCACAAAGATGCCAGTTTGTTGTGAGAAACACTGGCAGGCTCGAGGCAAGCATAGGTGTGACTCCTGGAATGCAGCAAGGGGCACCTGAGCAGTTGAAGCAAAGAATTCTGCTTAGGAACACCTGACAAAGTTGCCTTTATGTGCTCAGTGTCCCGAATCAAGTTTGTGTTTTCCTGCTGATTAAACTCAGACTTTGTCTTTGCTCAAGGAAGCTATTTTGGTTTTGTTAGAGCAAGGAAAGAAGTTCTATGCATCTCATATCTTTTGTCCACATCATTTTTGTTCTGAGACTTCCTAGAATCACACAAATGATAAAGTCCAACTCCTACCTCTGCAGAGGACAGCCCAAGAATCCCACCCTGTGCCTGAGACTGTTTTCAGACACTTCTTGCATTCTGTCTGGCTTGGTGCTGTCACCACTTCCTTGGGGAGCCTGTTCCAGTGCCCAGTCACCCTTGGTGGGAAGAACCCTTTCCTAAAATCCAGCCTAAACTTTGCCTGACACAGGTTCCTAATTCTTCTTTATATATTTTGCACATTTAAAAAACCCCTGAACTACAAGCCAACAACCATAAACCAAAACTAAAGAAACACTCAACCTGAAAATCCCTTAAAAAAACCCCTAATCTTCCGGTGGGGAATTCTTGCATTCTCTGCCTGTTGTAGAACTAGGAGAAATTTTGCTTAGCAGCTGTGACAAATGTGTTTTTAAGGCAGGAAGAAATAGTGTTGAGCTGCAGGAACACGTTTTCCTCAGCAGTGCTGAGCACCAGAGGGCACTGCTCTGCAGCACTGAGGGAGCACAAGCACTGATCTGTCACTTCTGTCATCTTGCTCTTCCTCATTGCTGTGAATTTCTGATGTTTTGAAAGGGAGACTTTTACAGTGGTGAAGATACCTGTGAATATTCCCTGTTGCTGTCCTGTAATGCTGCAGCACAGGGCAAGAGGGTCCAGATGTTTCCTTGCCTCTTATGCACAGAGTATGATGCTGGAAGCCCCCCCTGAAGCAGGATTTAAAAAAAAAAAAATCTCTGAATTTCTTTACATGCCTGCAATTCCTGATTTAGGAGAGGACTTAGTAGAGACCCAGCAACCCTGGACATACTTTTTACCTGACTTGATATTGTTTTATTCCCTTTCCTTAAGATTTGTCCTGATGATGCCACCTTCAACTTCAAAATAATTAAGGTAAGATTTGTTTTACCCTATAAAGCAGGCAATTTTCAGCAGCTGTGTTGAAGAGGATGAGGTTATAATATTCACCGAACTCACAAATGCCCTAGAAAAATTTTGGGAGGGGAAAAAATTCCATGTGTAGGCTTTGATTCAGTCTCTTAACAGGGCCAAACAAGATGACATCAACACCTGAGAAGTTATGAATCTGTGGCTAGTGATTTGGGATTTTAAGTATTTTCTCCTTGAGTCAGTGCAGTGTGAGGACACAGCTGTTTATGCTTCTCTGCAGCTCCAGAAAAAGTTACCTTCTTGATGCACTTAAAGTTCATTGATAACACAAATTCTGCTTCATATTATATTTCTGAGACAGATATGTAGCTTCATTACAGCTTTGAACAGGAATCCTCCACTGAGCAAACACAGTGGCCACTGGTTTCCTTTCCTGTGCCACAGTGCACTTCAAACCAGATCTGGGGAATCCCCACTAGTGATGGAAGGAAGGCTTTAATATCCGTGTTCATTTAGTTCCTGACATACTCCCTGTTGATCCCATAGACTTTTTCTAGAAGTGGGATTTATAAAAACTTTCAGTATTAAAGAAAGATCATGATTCAGCCTAAGAATGTGTATTATGTAACTGTGGGCATTTGGGAAGAGCAGGTGACCCTGTACACCTGTGGGTGCTTACAGATGTCACACAACATCTGGGTGTTGTCCCACAGGAAGGCAGAGTTTGCAGACCTTTTCGAATTGGCTTAAGAAGGGTAAAGCTCTGTTCTGCACATCTGACCCTTCTTTCTGGTTTCCAGGGGAAGAAGTGGGACTGGTATCTGGAATATCTCTACAGCCAAGGTTTGAAGGGGCTGAAGGTCTTCATTGAGAGCAGCATCAGCCGCGTTTCCCAGGCCTCTCACAGCAAAGCAGGGAAGGTGGAAGCATGACCCTGGGGCTCTCTGGAATTCTTCTGTCATCTGGAACAGACTAGCAGACTCTAAAAGACTGCGTCACTAATTCTTCCTTCCTCAGAGGAGAGAAACTGAGCATTACTCTTACCTGCACTTTTGTACTGACATCCCTCTTATGGAAATGAAGACACAGATGCTGAGGCTGGCTTGGTTCACTGACACTGAAACCCCCTTGTGTCCCTGCTGAACTTCTCTGCTGTGAAGCTGGTGAGCTCTGTTATGTAACATCCACCTTTTCCACCCTAGTGTTTCTCTGTTGGAGTATCTCTTTTGATTGAGAAACAGACATTTTCCATCTCAAAACTGCAGTGAGCAGTGCTGCTTCATTTCTAAGTAATGTTGACCCCTGACTTGCTTTGCCTTCCTCAGCAGTCAGTAACAAGAAACAACTTAATCAGCCTTTCAGGGGTGCTGTGTGTGTCTTGGATTATGAGTTTCCCAATCCCTGTTGTACCCTGTATGGCTTTTAACAGGCTGACCTTCCAGGTCATTTATTAATGAAATTAATTTTCATTTTAAGGCTTACAGAACAGGCTTTTGATTTAGGGGTTTTGTAATATCATAAACAGGCCATGCCAGTGGCCATTTCAGTTTAACTCATCCTTGTAGCATTGCTAGTAGCTTTTCAGCTGATTTCAAAAAGTGAGGCCTCTCCCTTTGGAAAAAAAAAAAATCTCTGAGTGGGTATTAAATAGGATTTCAAAGTACTGGGCCAGAATCCTGTCTGGGGTAAGCAGCCACAGCTCCACTAATTTCTAATGGATCTGTGTTGAGTTGCACCAGCTGAACATCTGGTCCCCAGTTCACACAACCAAAGCCATTAACCCCTCCCTGCCAGCCACAGTGAGCATTATGCATCTGAAAACCCAAATGCCTTGGGCTAGAGTTAATCTGAATTCTTATTCTGAAGCCACGTTTGCTTTGTGTCCCTGTTCATCATTTTTATTTTGTGGTGGGAGACCCATTTGCACACCTTCATGCATCAGTCTACTGCCCTTTCAGAGAGAGCTTGCTCTGAAAGAGTTAATAATTTCAACCTGTTTTCAGCTGGAATGAAGAAACTGGTTCCTCTGTATCCCTGCTTTCTATTCTTTTGTTGGCCTACTTCCCTCTGCTTGCATTTTGCATTCCTAATGCCATGAATAAATCAGGACCCAAGGATTTAGAAGGTGGTACAGCTGTAACCACTCAGAAAATTGAATCTGTGAGGCTTGTACTGCAGCTCTGACAACTGCCAATATGGGTGCTCCTGAACTCTTCTAAAAACATTCAACTGCCACCAAAATAAAATCCACTTTGCCTTTTTATTATACAATATTTGAGATTTTTGTGCCTCTACCCAGGGTCTCCTCACTTGGTTCCCTTTGTCTTTTAGGCAAAGCTCAGTTGTAAGGCCTCTAGGGCAGGGTAATCACCTCCTGGCTGCTGTGATAAAATGGCCTGTCACAAATCTGTGCACAGTGCAGACAGGAGCAAGGGAAACTGTGGGATCTGACCTGGCAAGGGGTTCATTTTCTCCACAGAATCACAGCACACAAACTCCAGGCTGGCTGTTGTCCTAGATCATCTGATAACTTGTCATTAATAATACACACTGGGCTGATTTGTAGCTCCATAGCTCCTGAGAGAGTGTGTGAGCGAGCTCTTTATGTGCTCTTTAGTCAGAGGATGCATCTAGTGTGGATGAAAAACAGCACAGATTGGTAAAAATCTTGCTCTGGAAGATGAATATCTTGAAAGAACAAAGCCTTCAAGTATTTTCTTCCAGGAAAGATGATTTATGTTGTACCAACGGGTTTTCCTCATTACAACTCTGCTTTTTAAAATGGAAGCAACAATTACGGCCTGATGCAAGTTGGATGCCACCAAACCTTGCTTTTGACCAAGAGTGCCTTTTATGTCCTTAGCATTTGGTGATGAGGTTTTGGGCACAGGATTCCTGAGAGAACTGTATGTAGCTGTTAGACCTGTCCAAGTAATTATAGTTAGCAAAGGAGGTGTTGAAGTACATAAATAATGTTCTGCAAGGTGTGTACCTTGTGAGGATACCTCTCTGCCTCTCAGCTTCCTGTCTTGTAGGAGTAAAAAGTCTGCATAACAGAGGGGAAGATTAAAAAAAAAAAAAAAAGCCTTTAATCTCCAGGCTCACTCTTGCACAAATGTAAAAACTGAAACAGTTGATCTTAAAAAAAAAAGTAAAAATCTGCAGGTACCTACACAGGCTCTAAATACCATTTTAACCTTGACAGTGTTTAGAAATCTGTAGGCTGAGGTGTGATCCCATTCTGCAGTTTAATGAGTGAACATGCATCAGGCAAGAACGTGACACAGGATGGGCTGTTCCAGCACAGCCTCACTCATGGGATATTTAAGTCACTGTAACGTGGCTGAGCTCCTGAGCTTCAGGCACTGGGTTTAGGCTGCAAATTGCAGCAGATACTTTGAAAAATTTTACTCTCTGCCCAATTCCTTTGGGCTCTTCCTTTGAAGAATTCAGGGATAAGCTTCTGCTGTGAACATTTATTCTTACGTGCAGCTGTGTCCCCGTGCAGTTTGACTTGCTCTGCTCCAGTGTGTGTGCTGCCTGTGAGTGTGATCTCTGCAGGAAGAGGCTGCTCTCTGCAGGTCTCCTCCCAGCCCTCTCTCTCTCATCTCTGGGCCTGTACCATCCCCATCACAGTTTGCTGTGCATGGGTCACTAAGCAGTTTCCTTTCTCTTAGGGCACCTCTGTTCTGTGTCCAAGTGAATCTTTGGCAGCTCCTGTGTGATTGCTTTCCTGCTCCTTTGTGTGCACGGCCCAGTGAATAGGGAGGGGGATGGAAAGCACACTGTAAACGTGTTGACAGCTTTTGAAGAACAAAACAACCCCTGAAATCTGCCTTGTCTGCCTTACCCTCCTCTCCTGCATGCTTTTGCTTTCTTTTCTACCATTTTCTCCATTTCTTTCTTCATCTCTTCTCCCAAATTCTTTCACACTCTTTTGATACCCACTCCTCTTTCTTTTGACACTGCTCTGAAAAGATTTTCTTCCTCCCCTATATTCTCTATTTCTCATTTGGGGGATTGTTTCAAGGCCTGTGTGGGAACAAATGAAAAGGGGGATTAATTCTGTTTCTGAGAGCATGGCAGCTGTCTGCTTGCATCAGTTCTCTGCCCATTCTTCTGTCTCACCCCAGGTACCATGTGTTTAGAAAGTACCCTGCTGTTTTTCTAAATGCTTTCAGCAGGGTAGAATCTGCTCTGGGAAGGTTTTTGTACTTATTGATGCTAGCAAAAGAGGTACAGTTATTTATTTGATATCAGTTATTTAAACAAAACAAACAAAAAAGCCCCCATGATAGTACAATAACCAGTCAGCTAAATTATTTTCTTAAGGCTCTAATTCTAGTTTTGTTCCTTTTTGTTGAAGAGAGGCTCTTTATGCTCTGCTCCCAGGCCTGCTGGCCTGTCTAATGCACTGGAATTGATGGGCAGGTCTGTTCCTTTGTGCAAGACCTGTTCCTCTGGCTTCCCCTTCCCAGGCAGGAACAGCACAACCACTGAGATCAATGATCCTGAATCAAAACAGAGGCGCAGCACTTTGGGGGTGGGCAGCTGGGAGAGAAACCAGCCCTGCCTGAGGCCTCCCAGGTGAGGGAGCCCTGTGTCTCAGGAAAACCAGCGTTTGTAGGCTCTTGGGGAGAAAGTGGATTTCCTCAAGCCATAAGGGACCTTGTCCTGGCTCACAAGCCTCTCACCAAACTCCTTCAGCAGATGGATCCACAAAGACTGTGGGTGTGTGTCTCTGGGGAAAGTGCTCTTCTTGCTGTCTGCCTGTATTCTCCTTTTAACAAGGATAAGTCTACAGTCTGTTCCTGGGTAAAGCATCATTCTCCAAAACACTTTAATTGGGATAAATTGATAAATTTGAGCTCTGAAAGGGAAAGGATGTACCAAAATTTCCAAAGGGTAGTAACAAAACTTCCTCTTCTGTACCAGAGAGATGAACTTTCTCTTTCAGGAGATGTGATGTTTCAAAGGAGGGAAGAGAGGCTGCACATTTTGGGAACCAATTCCCTGTGACAAGGACTATTTTGGAAGATAAAGTTAATTGGTGGGAACTTACGGGAAGAAAAATGTAGAAGTAATAGCCTTTAATTATATTGAACCCTGAAGTTTTATGTTGAAAATGAATGCCAGAATTTTAGATAATGTTATTTGGTTGGTAATTCAAGAATAATTAGTGTTATGGATATTCCAGCTTACAAGTGATTGATAATAATGGCTTTGTATATGGAGAATGTAATACAGAATTTAGGCTGAAACCAGACACAGCCTTTATTTCTAGCTTTTAAAACTTTCAAACTAAAAATACTGTCAGTGTGTTTGTCTCTCTGTATATCAACGTCAATATTATGTTCAAGCCTTATAAAACCTGTCCTAATTTTTACCTGATGATGATTGTACACTGTATTTAGCACTGTGCATATTGAGATGTCCCTGTTGAGAGGGTGGACATTGTTAGTTTTCCTAACAAGGTACATACTTGCTGTTTCATAAAACATAAAATGCCTCAAATGTTTCATTAGGGGAGAATACATAAAGTACCACTGTATCTTCTGGAAGCTCAGCTCTTGGAGTTACTTGGGAGATTTTTTTTTTTTTTTTTGCTTAAGTTCTCTTCAGAACTCAAAACACACCAAATTTAGCCTCTCATCTCAGAAACCTTCCCATACACTTAAAAAAGTTGTAGTGCTTATGTGAAAACTGCGATTATGACACATCCGAGTTGGTCTCCCTCGTTCCCTTTGAGTTCTGAATTCCTCCTCTCTTTGCCCTAATTATATCCTTAAAACAGAAAGTATTGGAGGACTTGGGAAGATGTTCCCAGCCTTGGAAGCAACTCTCCCAGCAGAGATTCTGGTTTGCCTCCTAATTTAAACTAAACTCTGACACAAGAGATTTTTTTTTTTTTTCCTCCACTGCATTTAAAAAATCAATAATTTAGGATGTTTGTACTGCAAAGCACCTTGTTTTTGTGGTTCATGCTGTCTGTTCATATCTCTGTGCTGATGTCTGTCTCGTGTGCATGTGTAACTTGGCTTGATATGTTTATCCATGTTGTCATGTCCCTTACAGATGCTGGTGGTGACAGGCACATGCTGCCATCGGCTTTGGCCGTGTCTCTCTGCAGATTGGTGTCTTTGGAGTTGCCTGGACAGACTCTGCTGTTATTTCCCCCCTCTCTCTCTTTATTTAACCCAAGATTTATTATTTTTGTGTGTGCACAAAAATAGCCCAGCCCAGTCTCTGCTCATTTTTGTCTTCTGATCCATATCTGGGTGTTTTTTTTTTTGTCTAAATACAGCTTTCCAGGAGGGATTTTGTTGCATCAGTACAGCTGTTGTGGAAGCAGAAGATACTGAAGAAGCTTTTAAGAGCAGAAGGTGTGGAGTGAATAAGTAATTCTTGGGTCCGTACTCGAAGTATTCAATGTTGCTCCTTTTGGAACCAACTATAAGGAGATTGCTATTTAAAAATCTCCTTTCAGTGTAGTTACATGAGTTTTCTGTGCCTTACTGTGCTCTGCAGCTATCTAGGATGAAGGAAGAACTTCCTTGGGGTCAGCCACCCACCTGCTGCAGGTTTGAGCTGGTACCATCACAAGGAGCTCGCTGGTTTCTTGAAGGCTCTCTCAAACATATTTTACACAAAATCAACTATACTTTGTGTTTTAAGTCTTCTCCATGTTTAAATTGGTGACCTAGAAAAGCTTTTGATCCGTACCCATCCTCATGGGGTGGGATTAGAGTTTTGCTCTGTAAGGTGCAGAGGGTTTGAGAGGTGGCTGTGGGCTGGGCTGGGCTCTGTCCCTGTGTGCAGCACCATCATCAAACCCACAGGAAGCCTGGTGCTGCTGCAGAGAGTTTGCCACTTGTTCTTTCCATTGCTGGCTTGGCCAGGTGTGACTCTTCAGGCATGTAGTGGAGTTGTGAAGCTGTTACATTTGCTGGGTTACATTGGGTTACATTTGCGAGCCAAGTGAACCTGCATTTTGGGATACACCAAAGCTGGGGAATAAATGTATAGAAATGGAAAGTGTTTACAAACAGCACTGATATTTCTGGATAACATGTCTGTGTGAGCAGAAAAATAACATCTTCAGTCTGTCAACTCTGGGGAAAAAAAGTGCTGAGACTCATTAAAGACTGTTCTGACAAGGACCAGGAAGATTGTATTTCCCGAGTTTTAATTTTCCCATGGAGACCCTGAGACAGTCTAGTGCATAAAATACAGAGCTGGGCTTACATTTGAATCCTCTTTCTTACCAAGTAATTTAATTATGTTTCTTTTTGTGTTATATGAAAATAACATCACTTGGTGACTTGAGCAGTTTGAAATCCTTGGGTGGAATGATCTGAAGAATTGTAAACTGTTATCTATGGACCAAAATCCAACTCTGTGTCTGCTCGTGTCCTCATCCAAGCTACCAGCCCAAATCCTCCTGTTCCTTGTGAGCTGAGACAAGATACCCTGACATTTAAAAGGTCTCCCCAGCCTGGAGAATTGCCTCCTTCCTTCACTTATTTTTCTTTTCTAGGAAGAATAGGAAGCACGTCCAAAATGAAGTGATAATCCTATTTTTGCTCCTTTAATTTTAAAACGGGCTATTCTTAAATTATAAAACCGTGTGTCAGATAACCACAATTTGGGTAAGGAAGGAGGCGAACGTGTCTGGCATTTTCCAGCACACGCGTGGCCATATCTAACCTAAAATGAGAGACGCCAGCCCCGAGAGGCGGTGGGAGATGTCGGCGAGCAGAGGGAAGCGCGTCTGAGCCCAGCAGCCCGTGTCAGGTCTCCGGAGGTCAGAGCACGGCGCTTTCCGTGTGTTGGTACATCTCCCCTCCCTTTTCTTTCCCCCTCTCCATGTGTATTTTGTCTCCTCCTCCCGTGCGCGCCTGTCTTTGCCTCTCCACTCCTCTCGCTGCCCTCCCCGGGATCGATCGCCGGCCGGGCTCTCGGGAGGGCCGCCCGCTCGGTGGGCTCGTCCTTGCTCCCCGCCGCGTTTTGCCGAGTCAAGGCTATCTCTCCGGCGGCTCGGCGAGCTGCTGTCGGCGGTGATGTGATTGCATAGCAACACAGCAGCCGGGGCGGTGGAGGAGGAGGAGGAGAGCAGCGGTGCTGAGCCTCAGCATGCATCCCTGTCACGGGGGCTCCTCTGCTGATTCACACTCCCAGCCCCTCTGCCCGGAGCCCGCTGTCCCCGCGCCTCAGACCTGGCGGACTCGGAAGGTAGGCCATGACAAAATTTGGTTCCTGCTCGCATCCCGACTGGGCTGGAAAAGGGGAGAATTTGGGCAGACGGCTTAAGCTGGGAAATGTGCTCTTTGGGGGTGTGCGTGTGTGTGTCCCTTCGCAGCAGCGCTGCCCATGCATGTGCGGGTGAGGAAACTTGCAGACAAGAAAAGAAGGGCTGTCAGGGTGAGAGCAAGAGAGGTGGCCGAGACCGTTTCCACAAGGGAGAGGCTCGGGACCAGTTAGGGATGCGGATTCCCGAGGCAAACAACAGTCTCCAGCATCCCGGCTTCACCGGCTTCGATGCTCTGCACATCGAGGGTTTATTTACCCTGGCGGTGTTTCCGCCTGGGCTGAGGGCTGCTCCGGGCAGGGTGCGTGGTGGCCTTCTAGCATCTTCCTGGGAGGATCAGGCAGCAGGGCAAGGCAGGGACCCACATATCCCTCGCGTAGTAAGCAGGGATCAGCCCAGAGTCCCAGCTCTGCCCTTTCCATTCACTCTCTCACACGGTCCAGCCTTGC
Source organism: Bombycilla garrulus (assembly GCA_013400315.1). Lineage (NCBI taxonomy): Eukaryota > Metazoa > Chordata > Aves > Passeriformes > Bombycillidae > Bombycilla > Bombycilla garrulus. Next base: position 917,169 of record VXBU01005733.1, read on the forward strand.
TCCTTTATGTGTCCGCCCTTCCCTCCCCCAGCTCCTTTCACTCATCCTTCCTTCCTCCTCCTCCCCTCTCAAGGGCTTCTGTTGCCACCACTGACCTTCCCCTGGATGCAGGCAGCCCTGACCGACTGCAGGATTGCAGCACCTTTCCTGCTTCCCAGGGCTCTGCCTCCCTCTCCCTGCCTGACAGGACAGCCTGGGCTGTGCTTTCTCAAGATTTAGTGCCACAGATGATTACAGGTCCCCAGTCCAGGCTGTTTCCTTCAGCCTTCCCTCCAGCACAGCATCACAGCTGTGGAGGTCCACTGGTGGAAGTGCCAGCATTGTTTGTGGGGCCTCAATGCTGAGATTGCCCAAGTGCAGCGACAGGGGTGTGGAGCAATTTCTCCCACGCCCTTAAATGCCATGCTTTCTCTGGGAGAATCCAATGTTTGTTTGTATTTTGGGGTTTTGTCCTGGAAAAAAAAAAATCTGATCAATTTTTTGTCAGTTTGTTTTCCTTGTGCTCTAATCCAAGGTCCCTCACACCTCTCCTGCTGCTGCTCACCTCTCTGTCTTGGACCTGTGAGAGTTCTTGCTTGATTATTCTCATTAATGGCCTTTCCTGCCTGACCACAGTGTCCTTGTTGAGGAAGATGTGTGAGGTCCCAGCCACGAGGTTCAGCTGTGCCAGGAGGGTTTCTAATCTCCTGACAGCCCTGTGTGCCATCTCACGCCCTCCCTGTGCTGAAAGCTGCTTTCTCTGCTGCTGTGGGAGCTGTCCAGGCAGGATTCTGGAGACTCTGGAAAGGAACTGGACCACAGCATCATTTCGAGCAGTGTCCAGGGATGTGGGTGCATGCAGTGCTGGGAGTGTTGGAGTGGGCGCTGTGAGGTGATGCTGTGGTCAGGTCTTCTGTCACCTGAAGGAGATGAGATGAGGACCATGTCTCTGGATTAACACCTGAGACAGGTCAATGGTGCTCTCCCAAACTGGCCAGGACTGTAACTGTGAGCGGGGCTGCTCAGGTTGGAGCGGCTCTTTGCAAAACTGAACAAGTGAGAAAGGGATTAAATTAAAGGGTTCAAACAAGTCCTGAGTTCTGGAGACATATGGGGAATTTCTGAATATAATCATGGTTTGAGGAATATATTCAAGGCTTCCACTTTAGCCTGTATGTCTATGATAAAAGCATAAAAGGGGAATTATAAGTCTCATGAAATAAGTCATGCTTGACCAGAAAGAATTCAGCCTTCAAAAAACTCTCATTTTCATAGGTGTATGAAGATGAAACCAGTCTTTTCAGAATTGAGCCAAAATAGCGCCATCCCATTTCCCTTTGCATAAGAATAAGGTCACTCTGATACATCTCAGGCAGGGAAAGGAAATGTGACTCCATGGGGCACACTGCCTGGTCATAAAATTCATGGCCTCAGAAGGCCAGAGAACCTGCTTTGGCAGGGAGTTTATTATAAAGATGATCTTGGGGGCAAGGCAGAGTACTCAGTTTAGAGAAGCAGGTGCCAGCTTTACAGTGAGAATGAGAAGCAAAGTGCCAAGGGAGCCAGGAGTCAGCAGCATCACCTTGGCCATCACAGCTGAGGGTGGGTGTGCTCTTCCCACTGCTGTTGATCACTTACACAGCCTGGCAAATGGGAGATGTGCTTTTCACAATGCAGCAAAACTTGTTTGCCACTTCCAGCAGCAGGGAAGGAAAAGTTCAGGTGCTTAGAGGTTTTTACTGGTTTAAATTGGCAGGTTTCAGGGCTACAGGAGCCACATTTCTGAAGGAATGTGTTCAGTTTTTATGCTTGGTGCAACCTTCTTTCAGTCGTGAAGCAAGTGATTTCCCCCCTATTCTGCTGTGCCTTTTGGGAGGTTGCTGCTTGCCCTTCTCCTGCTCCTTCTGTCTGTCGGGTCTGTCAGCAGCAGCTTCTCTGTGTCCAGCAGAGCAGGGCTGTGGGCTCACAGCTGGGTCCTCTGCCTGCTTGAGTCATTATTTCACTACTTTAATCTGCAAAGAGATGGAAAGAGTTCCTAGGAAAAGTGAGCTTTAGAGAGAGCAACTTAAAACCCAGCTGGGAGCCTGAAATGACATGCAAAAGAAATACAGGTTTTTCAATCTTAAAAAAATCCCGTAAGTTATTTTTGAGGAGAGAGAGGGGTAGTCAGTTCTGCGTGACCGTGCTGTGGGCATACACCCACACTCACCTGTGAGGCGGGGACATCATCATCACAGTTTCCTAGTTCAAAGCCAACTGAAAATCTTTCTGTTTGAGATTGTGTGAGTGTGTATATTCTGTTGCTTGGGAAAATGGAGAGCGAGTGAGCCCAGGCAAAGGATGCTGCTTCCTTATTAAGATGTGTGACACCTGTGTATTCATTGAATTAAAATAACATTTTGGTTATGAGCTCAAAGTCCAAGTGGCCATTTGAGAAAGGAGCTCATTAGATGTGAGTCCCCAGTCCACCCACCCTCAGTGAATAACACATCTTCTGTGCTGCTTGCTCACTACCAGACACAGCCACGGGTTGATGTCACTTCTTACGGACAGGTGCTTAATTGAAGCACCCTTCATTTTAATTAATAAAGGTGACCTGGTTCTTTGGTGGAAGTGCAGTGTGAAGCCCAGTGGCAGCTTTGGGCTTTTTAGCCCTCAGAGGATGGGGTTGGAAATGCTCCCAAACGTGGGAGATTCCTGATAGTCCCTTTTCAGGGTGCATGGGAGCACATAATAACCAGGGGGATGTTGGGATGATTTCATGTGGGAGAGTGTTTGGGTATCTATTCCGGGTTTGTAAAGAGATGGAGATTAAGGGCCCACGCTCTGAGAGGGAACTGTGCTGTTTTTATGTCAATCCCAGTGGGACAAAGGTTGCTTCTCTCTCACCAAACCTTGACCAGTGGGGTCTTGGGAAGTAGGTCGCCTGGCCCTCGATCTCAGGCTCAAGTTATTTACTTACAAGTGCAAAAAACAATTTTTGCTGAAACAGGATGTGTTGTTAAGCTGCCGAGGGAGTCCTGCTGTCTGTCAGCCTGGGAATGCTGCCTTTGTTAGCATCTGCATGGGAGCTGAACTCTGAAATATCCACAAGCCTCCCACCTTTCCCCTTAAAGGACGCTGAACATGCTGAGCTGAAATGTTATTACTTCTCTGTACAGTAAGTTAAACAACAACAAAGTCATTAACATTTCCAGCAGCAGGGAACGCGTTTGTATTTCCACTCTCCTCACGGGATACAGGCTGAGCTGAGCTGCCTTGCCTCGAGATGTTCCCATATTTTTTTCCTTATAGGCCAAGATCTGAAGTGGAAAGTTTCAGGAAAGAATGTTTAGGAGGAAATTAGCAATTCAAAGCATAAACTGTGTGATTGAGAGACCTCTCGACCTATATGCTGTGTTTGCTGCTGTTATTACATGGGGTAGAGAGCTGGAAATTCAACACCTGACCTTACACTCTGCTTCCTGTGACTGGTTCCTAATCCTGGGGGTTTTCTTTAGTCATAGAGGGTCAGCTGCAGTGTGTTTGATGTTTAGGAGAGTCTGGGTGTGGGTTTGTAGCAGGAGGATTTTAAACGAATGCAGCAAAATTGGAGAATACTGTGCGCCATGTGCACTGGTGGTAAGCTGTCACCTTCCTGGCGGCTGGGATGGAGAAGAGATGCTGCAGGAGCTGGGACAGCCTCTCCAGCCAGCCAGGAAAGCTGCTGCAGCAGGTCTGTAAAGCAGAGAGAGCACAGAGATCCCTGAGTGGAGCAGGGAGCTGTGTGACAGAGACAAAGCAGAGCTGGCGAGAAAAGGCTATTCCAGCTGCCTTTGTCAGACTGCTTGGAAAGAAGGGAGTGGGACAGGCTCTGCAGTGCTGAGTTTGTAACAGGTACAGCTCATGTAGGAAGAGAAAAAACGCAATTATTTTGGTTTTAATACACTTTAATGCCCAAGTACTCAACTGTTGAAACGTAACATCCAGATTTTTGGCTTTCTCATTTTTCAACCAGAGGGTCATCAAGGTCTCAACTGTGGTAGTGGCTTGGGTACTAAAGTGTTTGGAAGCTGTGACACAGCACTGTGGAACATGTACTGCCTCATTTCTTAGCGTGTACTGAGAGCAAAGGCAAGCGTTGGGTGCTTTTCATGTGGGAGGATGCAAAACAGCACCAGGAAACGAGGTTGTACCTGATCCTTCTGAGGACTGATCTGATCACCTTTGTGCCTGGAGTGGGACCTCCAGCAAGGATGAGGTGAGAGACACCAGTGGCAGAGGTTTCCCTCCTTGCTGTCCCCACTGTGTGAGTGCAGTGCCCCAGTCCCTGCTCCATCGTGAGTCTACAGCTGCTTCTTGCAGTGTCCACCTGTGGAGTTTCTCCCCTGCTTCCTCTCACCTGATGTTTGTTCTGCTTGCACAGAAATGCGCCCAGGGGACCAAGCTCACTTTCTATCTGTTTGAACAGCCTGGCCACGTTGTTCCCTGAGTCCTCCAAAGGAGGATTTCTCAACTCCTTTTCAATTTGAGGCTTGAAGTAGGCTGTGGGGATGATAACAAAAATGGTCTGTGCTTAAATCTGGTTTGTATGATGTTGAACCTTGGCTGTGGTGTGCTGGGTCTCCAGCACCAACCTAAAGCAGAGCGCAGAAAGTGAATGGTGATGTGAGAGAGGCAAAGTGGATCACAGGTTTGGCTCTTGACAGGCGTAGGCATCAGGCAGTAGGAATTTAGCCAGGAAGCATCCAAAAATCTCTACTCCACATGCTGCAGTGCCCAGACACAGAGCTGTACGGAAGCACTAAAGCAGGAGTGCCAGAACTGGAGCTGTTTTGTGTGCCTCGGCAGAGAAGCAGAGCAGATCAAGAGCATTTCTCCTTGCTTGGTTCCAGTAATAGCAGAGGATTTGGCAAGGGGTCATATGGAGCTGCTGGCTTGCCTGCAGACGTGCCTCTCCGTCTGGCTGTGTCTCTCTCCCCCTGAATGTCCTCCTTTGTGCTGGCTGCTGTGCAGCTCAGGCAGTTCCGCGTTATCTGGGTTCTCTACCTCTGGGCTTTGTCTTTGCTGTTCAGAGTGGCAGAGGGCAGCTGAGCCCCTGCCCTCCAACCTGCCCTAGTGGTTGTGGCGGAAGGTGCTGCACAGGACGTGGCAGGGCAGTGCCCTCTGCTTGGCACTCAGCTTGTTCTGCGACTGCTGCCTTGGACAGGCTTTAGCTCCCTGTGCCATCTGTGTCCTGATGGGCTTTGTCATCTCTGGAAGAGTTCAAGGAGCGCAGCACTCGGGAGGTGCAGCAGTGGCTGTCCTTGTTTCCATGATGCTGGCAGGGAGCGTGGAACCCTCCGCGTCCTAGGCATGGATACCTGCAGGACAAGGGTTACCCACCCCTGTCTCAGAACTGCACCTGCCCTGTGCACGCAGGTCTGTCACTCAGCAAAATGCAGCAGAGCAGAGCTCCTGACCTGCCCAGTGCTGCTCCTGTTCTGCAGTGCTGGTGGCAGGAGCAAGGGGCTGGGCTGTGCTGGGAGGGCTAAGAGCAGAGAGCCCCAGTGTGGTGTGTGTGGCATTGGAGGGCTGGCTGAACTCATCTGGCCAGCACACATCCCTGCAGCTTCACTGCCCTGTGCCACAGAAAAACCCAGGCTCAGGATGGCAGCTCCAGTGAGACATCACGGAACCTCACTGGCAAAAGCCACGGATTTCCCAGTCCTGGGGAAGAGCTCAATGGCATTCCTCTGTTGGAGGCTTTTAGGAAAAATAGCTTTTCACACCCTGAGAATTGTATCAAGCTAGACTGAGTGTCATTCAGAGGTCATTTAGAGGAATAGAGCCCAAATGGCACAAGCCCTAGAGGAAAAGGAGGTGGTGTTACCTTCCATCAGAAATCTTCTGTACCCTTGGAATTGGGTATGGTGAATTTTCCCCAAGAGGCTGGGGGACTTTGAAGATCCTGGAACTTATAATTATTAATGTGGGTCTCATAATCCCCTCATAATCCCCTGCCTGCATTGGGAAAGGAGCAGGGACACACAGCCTGCAGTGTTCATTGGTGCTAATGGGCAGGAGAGGGAGAGGACGAGACCTTGGATTGTCAGCCCGCTGGAGAGCTCAGCACAGGCTGTTCTGCTGGAAAGGGAGAGAATTACGGCTGTAAAAATCACTAAGAGATTAAAAAAAATATCATAACAGGATAATCTCTTAATGTGTGCAATTGAGGGGAGAGAGGCAGTGCAAGCTCAGGCGATGTGAAGGTGTCAGAGGTGGGCAGTGTGCACAGGGCTGCACGGGGGGATTTCTCCTCACCCGTCTGTCCAGCGTGGCTGCTGTCAGGACAGGATGTGCTGCCTGCTCCTGCGCTGCCAGGGACGAGCAGGAAGGCTCCCCGCAGCTGTCCAGCTGAGCTGGGTGTGAAGGAGCCAACAACATCCTTCCATCAGCATCACTCATTCCTCTGCAAGCAACCCCATCTCCGCACAGATGTGAGCTCTGTCTGCCGGAGCAGGTGATTTTTACCTTCTAAAAGTAGGAAGGCACTCACCAAGTGTTCTCTGAGCTTTATTTCTCATGGTTTTCCATAAAGCTGAGATGGTGCTGGCAATGAAATGAATCCCTATTTTAGCTCCTTTGGAGTCCAAACAACAAAACCCAGCAGCATTGTGACCAGAGGTCGCGTTTCTGATCTACAGAATAGTCAAGAGGCCACTGCTAACTCATTTTACAGGTCATACTGTTCAAAAACGGGGATAATGAAGGGAATTTTGTAGCTCATAATGAGCAAAAACTCATAAAAAGCTAGCTCACAGTGTGAGATACATGAAGTTGGGGCTCTAGGCAATTTGCCTTCTGAATATAAATGGAAAAAATATGTTTGAAGATGTTGTCTGTTATGGGGATATGTCTGTTCTGTCTGAACATAAGTTGTTCTGGATTAAAAACCATACTGTACCACCTGCTAGGAGGAAAGTGAATGTTATCTCAACCAAAACTAAAACAGTGCTCATGACAGTGAGATCCTCTCTCCCTTCCTTTAAACCATGGGCATCCTGTACAGTTCAAGAAACCCAACCCTTTCTCAAAGTGCAGTATAATCTGTGGGACTTACTAACAGCGTATCAATACAGCAAGTTGCATAACCAGGTGGAAAAAAAGGAGTTGGATGTTTAGATGAAACAAGATTGCAACACTGGTAGAAATATATCAAATTAAAAAATGCTTCCTTTTGGTCTCCAGCTGCCTTGGGGGCAGCGCTGCAGGCAGCTGGGAAGGAGGTCAGCTCCGTGAGGAGGCGCAAGCTGACCCAGGGACTCTAACACTGCTTTTCAGGTGCTCCATCCCCATGACCATCGGTTCTGATGCAGCCCCTGGTGATGCAGGAATGGCTCTATGTCCTCCCGCGATGCCCTGAGTGGCACATCCCAGCCCAGCAGCACAGCAGCACTGCCCGCCCGCTGTCTCAGGTAAGAGCTGGCTCTGGGAGTCTTTCTGGTGGCAGCTTTTTGCAGAGGTTGCAGGTTCCTGTGGGGCAAAGCAGGATCTCTGTTGCTGGTGGCAGGGAAGGCTGTCAGCTCCAGCCCCCCATGGCTGCACTTAAGGAGAGCGTGCGCTCTCCTCCAGCGCTCCGGCTGCAAAGTGTTTCCCAAAGTAGGGGAGGAAAGACGACCTGCAGAGCTGGATTTCAAGCCTCTTTCACAATGAAGAATGAGAGGCTATTGTTAACAGCTTTTATGTATCTGGTTGGGCTTTTTTTTTTTCCTGGAAACTTGGAAGAATATCAGCTTTTGGTGAAAATGTAGGTTTTCTAATCTTCCTGGTTGCAGAGAAAAGCTTGGCAATAAGCTCCTAGTGGATGCTGTAAGGCAGAGGAGGAATCTGACCTCTTACTAATCTAGTTATCTTGAGGATCTTGGTCTCCCTCCTCCTTCCCCCAGGGTCTCTGATCCCACACCAGGCTCTTCACCAGAGGGGAAGGAAGGTCTCTGGGGACCCCTGATAAATGGCAGAGCAGAGTGAAGAACAGGAGGGTGTGCTGGCAGCTGCCTGCACTCTGCACTGGCTGGCACCAGGTGGTTTAGCACCTCTGGTGTGGGGAAACGCTGCCTGGGCTCTGCAGGCTGTGAGTCCCTCTTTGCCTGGAGCTGCTGGTTCCAGCACCTCTCACCTGACTGGACACTGATGGGCAGTGCCAAAGGTTCCCTTGGGCACTGGCAGTGTTCTTGCCAGGACAAATGAGGTCCCAGCTCTGCCTTTTCCTTTTTTCTCGTGCTTCAAGCACGAAAAGCAAGGGCTGAGCCTGAGGTTTCTCCCCACTGTGGCTGACCACCAGCCTGGACCTGTGCTGCCTCGGGGATCTGCAGGAGGAAGGCAGAGCTGTCTGTGGAGAGGCTCCAGCATGCGAGAATGAGGCAGGGGGGCAGCTCTCGGTGGCTGAGTCAGGGTTTCTTGGCCCCAGGGTGGCTGTAACAGCGCTGCTGCCGGGCCAGTGCACGGGTTGTTGGTAAACAACCCGGCAAATGAAGTGAGGAGGGAGAGGGATAGAGCAAAATGAGCAGGGAAAAGCCTTCCCGACCTGCCTGAGCTGTCCAAGCCTCTGTGAGGGGATCAGAGCCCTGTGGGATTTGCTGGGAGAGAGGAGGGGATTGGGAGCAGGAGCAGTGTTAATGACAGCTCCCTTCGTTTGAAGGGGCTGTTGCTGCCACCTGGGAAACAGCCTCCCTCTCTTGTCCTTGCTAGCCCTGAAAGCTCTTGGCAGGCTGCAGAAAACCCATCCTCAGCTGTGTCCTGGCCTCGCTGAAGCCCCCTCCTCCAGTCTGGGAGCTGCTCTCCCATCTGTTGGACCCGGGAGGTGCTGGGGAGAGGAGCTGGCTGTTCTGGTCCTACAGGGAGGGACAGCACCCGAGATGTGCAGGCAGGGAAGGAGGGGAAGAGAGGGAGAGATACTGGGAGCTTTTCTTTCCCTCCCTGTAGGTGGAAGAGAGCATGATAAAAATTCTGGGCGTCAGGACTGTGGGGGACACAAGAAGCCAGCCCAGAGCTTTTTGGCAAAAAGAAACTATTTGCACTTGGTCCAGGCTGGCACGAACATCTGCTGGTGCCCAACACTGTGTTGTGACACGTGGGGTACCACAACAAGGGCATCTTTGACTTTTTTGGGATCAGATCTCAAGACCTATTTGCCTTCTGGGTCACTGAGGCTTGATGGGATGATTTCCTGGATAAATCCCTTCCCTGGCAAACACCCCTGTCCGCTCTGTATGTGCTGCAGCATCTGAGCCGAGGTCTCTGCTGCTCACGCACAGCACAGGGCTGGAGCCTTGCAGGGCTGGATCTCCCCCGCGCCAGAGCAATGACCCTGCGCACACCAGGTGTCCCCGCGGGCCGCCCCGCAGCGGGCAGGTCTCTGCGCTCCGTGCTTTGAGGGCAGCCCGGGGGTTAAGGCAGGTCGGAGGCTGCTGGAATGCCGCTGACAAAGCTGGGATTGAGGCTGGCTGTGAGGCACGGCCGCCCCCTGCGCATTCCTGGGGGGTCAGTGCCAGCTCCGCCGGGCACCCAGCTGCCCGCTGCCCTGCTGGGTGCTGCCGCGGGCGCCCGGCGGGCCGGGAGGGATGCCCGCTCCTCCGGCGGAGCCCGGGCTGGATCTGGGGCTGAGCACAGGGAGATGCCACAGCCCGCGTGAGTGTTCTGCTCCCGAAAATAAACCCGTGGGGTGGAGGGGGAGCGAGGGTCCGGGCTGCTCCTGCTGGGGCTCTGGGGAAGGGATGCTGAGGGGGTGCTCAGAGGGAAAGCACTTATTTCTCCCTCTGCTTGCTCTCAGGGGTTTTGTCCTAGGGAACCAGATGTTCAGCACCTGCTCTCCGCTTGGTCACTGCTACGTGATTATCTACGGGGCTGGGGAGTTGGTGGGCTTTTAACTTACTAGATAAGGCTGGGAGGACTGTGTTGTTTGCAGAGCTGTGCTGCAGTTGCACCCAGGTAGAGCTGATCCCCTCCTTTGGTATCCCCTGGGACAGAGGGGAGGGCTGGAGCATTCCCTGGCAGTGCCGTGGGACTGACCTCCTTCAGTGCCACGAGCACCTGCACATGCAGAGTATTGATTTTGCTATGTGCAAGTGGCAGTTTTAGCTAGAGCGGATCATTATTCGTGGCCCCAAGAATCCTGTGAACTCTGTGGGTGATGGTTTTCGCTGTTTTCTTGGTGTTTCTGGAGTGGCAGGATGGGGAGGTAGAGAACAGCCTGTTAGATGTTTTTAGATGAATCAAACTTAGCACCAGTCTTGGCGATCATTTGATTTTTCTCTGAGAACTGGTGTGGAGGGGGTATTTTTAGCTGTGCAGCCAAATTCCTTGTCTGGTTGTTTTCTCCTGCCTGTTGTTTTCCTCAGCTTGGCTGAATCTCTTCTCCAGACACCTCCATGAGCCCTTGGACAGCACAAGTGACAAGGATCTACACATTCCCCTTGCAAGAGCTGCTGCTTTTCCCCCAGAGGCAGCTGCCCTTATCTGGCCTGTTGTATGCTGTTTAGAAAGTACTAACACATTTAATTATGGTTGATTAAGCACCTGGGGATAATTATCTCAAGCAAGCTCTAATATCAAAGCAGCATTCGATCGAAATGCTGCCATTTCTCCAACGCAGCTCACTGATGTCTCACTTATGGGAAAGTGTCCATGTGTTTTGCTCAACAAACTGTGGTTTTTGGAGAGAAAATCCCCTCTCACTCACTGAGTCCTGTGTGTTGCTGTCACCAGCACGTGCAGCACAGTGCTTTGTGAGCAGGGGCACACGATACAGTGCTAAAGGCTGAGGAGAGGATTCCAACAAGGATTTGTTGTCCAGGGATCAGAACCCAGTTTTTCCAGCTGGATGTGGTTCCCTTGTGTGGCTGGGTTAGGATTTGGTGTCTTCTCTCCGTGGCCTTTCGCAGCACGCTTCCCACGGCTGCTCGTTCTGGAGAGCTGCGGAGGAGAAGCAGCATCTGTGGAGGAGAAGTGGCTTCTCAGATCTGCCATGCATGCAGGGAATATCCTGGAGCCTGTGTAGAGGAGCAGGTGGCAAGTCCCAGCATTGGGGATGGCAAAAAGGATGTTGGCAGCTCCCCTTGGTCCCTAAGAACAGCAGGATCAGCCTCCTCTCGAGGCACAGCAGCTCTGTATAACACGGGGAAAATCATCATTAGCTCTGCAGGCACTGTGGCACACGAGGACCAGCTCTGGCTTAGCAGCTCTCAGTAGATAAGCTCAGTGCTGGATAACTGAGGGGAACGGGAGATGTGCAGTGAGTCCTCCCTCCAACCTTTGCTCTCAGTGCTGCTGGAGCTGCATTCTTCTTCCAGAGACAGCCAGGAGTTTCCTGGGAGCTGCTAGCAGGCCTCTTCAGGAACAGGGCAGCCCTCTTGAGAGTTGAAAAGCTGGTCAGGGTTAGGGCAGAGTGGGGTGGGTGTCCCTGGGCAGGTCCCAAAGCGCAGCAGTCTCTGGATGCAGTGTGGTTCTGTTTCTGCCCAGGTTGAAGCCTCTCAGGATGGTGCAGGACCTTCGTGTGTAACCCCCCGGGCTCCAAGCAGTGCTGCCGGGCCCCAGGCCCCTCTGAAGATGAATCTTTGCTGGAACGAGATAAAAAAAAAATCCCACAGCCTTCGGTAAGAGTCCTGCCTGGAGGAAGCTCCAGGCTGGCCTGGCCCTCCAGCCTTTCCTGCTGCTTGTGATTGTCAGGAGGTTTTTGAACTTTTTTGCTTGATGAGCCACATGAATTCACAGTGACCTTGGCTCAACTCTCCCTCTGGTCCACAGACTTTTGAATCTCCTTTTGCTGGAAAGCATCTCCTCCATGTCTACCCATCTCGTCCTCTCCTCCCTCCCCTCCTTCCCTCCTGCTCTCTCCATCCTCTGCCACCTCTGCAGCTGTCTCTTTTTGCCCCACGGCTTTGCCTCCACCGCCTCTGTGCCTGTCCCTTCGCTGGGAGCCCTCTCCAATGCGTGAGGGGAACAAGCCTTCCAGACCGTCAGGGTTTGCAGCTCCACAGCCAGCATGACAGAGAGCTTAACTGGGGCGTGTTAATTGTCTCCTGCCTTAATCCAAGGCTCCTGGAAGCTGCCCAGACATGTAAATGCCAGTCCAAGCCCCCCTTGCTAGCCAGAGCGGTTCTGACCCACAGGCAAACACAGAATGACTGTCCCCTGCTCTGGGCTCCAGGGTGAGGAGTAGCTTCAGTTTCCTGTCCCCAGTGTCTCTGTGCCTCACCCCCCGTGGCAGTGTAACCCTGTGCTGGCTGGGGTCACGCACTGCCCATGCTGAGGTGTGCTGCCAGTCCCTGAGGAGCTCCTGGGGGTCAGCACCCAGCCATGGAGCTGTGCTTCAGAGAGTCTGCTCCTCTCCTGTCTGTCTGTGTGTCTGTCTGTCTGTGTGTCATCTCACTGTCCTTGCTCTCCTGGCAGGGCTCGGCTGGAGGCCTTCTCTGACCACAGCGGGAAGCTGCAGGTGCCCCTGCAGGAGATCATTGACTGGCTGGGGCAGAAGGATGAGGAGCTGTCGGCACAGCTGCCCCTGCGGGGCGACGTTCTCCTGGTGCAGCAGGAGAAGGAGACACACGCGGTGCGTTCCTCGTGCTGCCCTGCTCCCTGCTGTGCCAGGCAGCCCTGCCTGGGACCCCTTTCTCGTGCCACTGCCCGTGCCACAGCCTGTGGCTGTGCCACTCCTTGAGTGTCTCCATCTCTGCTTCCTGAGGAAAGGCAGAGCCCGTCGGGTTTTAGACAATAAACCCATGTTACAGCCTTCAGTCACCTGCAGCTGGTAGTGAGCCCTGAACTTTGCAGTGGCTCCCCTGTGTCCTACCTCTCACTGGCCTCTGCTTTTGCGATCCTGGAGCCTGAGGAGGCTGGTTGGTCTAGGGCAGTCCTGAGGCTGGGATGTGAGTGATGCCTGGTTAGCATCATATCTGAAACTGGGCTTTGCCCAAACAGACCAGAGTCTCCTTCTCCCAGGTTCACAGCATTTTCTTCTCACTGCCAGTGGCTGTTGAGCTTTAGTTGCTTTTACCTTGAAAACAAAAGCAAAATGTTTACTGCTGCTATCCCTCATCCTTGATGGAGCTTCCCTGGTGCACAAAGAGCCCATCCAACAGGGAGCACCGGTGTGGGAGCTGCAGATGGAGGGGAGGACAAACCAGACCAGCGTGCCTCTGAAGTCTTCCCTGGCAGATGTGCTGCTTTGGGGCATCCTGCTGCTCCTCTCCTCACTCCTGCAGCAGCTGGACCTGTTGCTGAGCAGCTGCTGGAAGGATTGTTAGCGAGGCCATGCTCTCGCTGCTTGAGTGAAGAGCATCTCCAAGCATCTGAAAGCACCATAAATAAAACAGCTCCTCTTGTGCAGCGCTGGCTCAGCACACCATTCTGGGCTTGCTGGTCTGTGTCCTCACCCCAGCAAAGCTGCAGGCCAAACCTCTGCAGGAGCCACCTTCTGGCAGGTGGTCATTCCTTCCCGGAACTGCAAAAATATTTCTCTTAACACTGACTTCTCTCAGCGCCTCCAGTGAGGTTTGGGCCTTGGGGTGAATAAATCACTGCAGCATTTGGCAAGGGGGGCAGCCAGGGCACAATTTTCTGGCTCAGCCTGCTGTCTCATCTCTGTGCTCTACTCTCCAGGCTTTCATGGAAGAAGTGAAGTCTCGGGGACCGTACATTTACTCTGTCCTGGAGTCAGCACAGGCTTTCCTTTCCCAGCACCCATTTGAGGAATTGGAAGAACCAACTCTGGAAAGCAAAGGTCTGTGGAGTTCCCCTGTTTTTGCTCTCTGGTTTCACAGCTCCTCCTGGGCTGGCCCGGGGAGGGTGCAGTGGAGGTGGCTGCTGTGGCACAAAGCAGCACACCACAGTGCTCTGCCTCACACCACGGTGCCCAGGCTGTGCCCAGTCCTGTGGCCAAAGGTCAGACTGGCACAGAGCAGTGTCACTGTCCCAGGAGAAGGCAGAGGCTCGTGGTGCAGTCCATGAGGAGGGCACCTCATGGGGCAGCACTGGATGTGCTCTGGGGAAGGTTTTTAAAATGCAGCACAGCTTCTGCCTGTGAGGATAGAGAGGCTGGATACCTAGAGGAGCTGGTGCAGAGATGGATACTATTATTGCTTCTTTTCCTCCCCTTTCTTCAGTTTTCCCCGGATTTTTTTCTTTCTCATTTCCCTGTCCTCTCTCCATCCCTTGCCCCACTCTCCTCCGGGCTGGGCTCTCATTTTTGCTCCCTGTTCCCCTCCTGCTTTGCCTTCCCAGATGTGTCTCCCCGGCACCGGATCCAGAACATCAGCCGCTTTGTCTGGAAGCAGGCCAACGTGGCCAGCGAGCTGTGGGAGAAGCTCACAGCCCGCTGCGTGGACCAGCACCGCCACATCGAACGGACCCTGGAGCAGCTGCTGGAGATCAAAGGGGCTATGGAAGAGCTCAGCACGACCCTGGACCAGGCTGAAAGCGTGCGGGAGACCTGGGAGCCCATCGGGGACCTCTTCATTGACTCCTTGCCAGAGCACATCCAGTCCACCAAGGTACCTGTGGCTCTGAGAAGCGATGAGATGTGCTCCCCAGGAGGACAGAGCTGCTCCCATGGACTGCTCAGTCTGAGGCAGCCTCGTCACCTGGGATCTCAGGGCCACAGCCTCCTCGCCACAGCCCTCCTGCTTTGTGAGGGGGGTTTTGGCCAGCAGTGTCCTGAGCAACTGGCCATGCTGAGCGCCTTGGCGTGGCACAGACCTTACACAGGCACAGTGGCTCGGCATGGTTGAGTTACTGAACCCTTTTCATTTGTCAGGAGTGATCTGCAGCCTGGTTGGGTATTCTTTCCCCTGCTAAGCTACCCTGTGGGAGGGTTAGTCAGCAGTGCCTTGGCAGCCACTAGGCCACCCTAGCTTGTAGCAAAGGAATCAGCTCCGAGTCCTGGCTACTCACCTGCTTCTTTCCTTTCTACCCCCGCTCTGTGCCCGTGTCCCTGGGCACTGGTCTGCAGCTGTTCAAAGAGGAGCTCTCCCCCGTGAAGGATGGGGTGAAGGTGGTCAATGACCTCGCACACCAGCTCGCCATCTCAGATGTCCACCTGTGCATGGAGAACTCCCGCACCCTGGAGCAGATCAACACCCGCTGGAAGCAGCTGCAGGTGGGAAGGAGTCAGGAGCAAGCACTGCAAATAAACCAGGGGCAGGAGGATGCTGGGAAGGGCTGGCACTGCCGAGTTCAAGGATGATAAAGTAAGGTTTGGCACAGCCGGGTGTTGTAGTTGGTGTTCTGAAAGAGAAGAGCATCAGAGTCTGGTAAATCTGCAGAGATCCTGGTGAGGAAAAGGCAGTGGGAGGAACAAAGGGAGAGTCAGGATGTGTTGGTGGAGGGAGTCAGTACGACTGTGACTGCTTTGATGTCTGTGAGAGCGTGGATACAGGTGAGCTGGAGATGGGGCTGTGCTGCCTCAGCCTGTGGGAGGAGGTGTGGAGGGTTTAGCAGGCTGGAGGAGGACACAAACACCAAAATACGAGAGGAAGGGAGAGCACCTGTGTGCTGGGGCATGTCTGAGTCCACCCACAAGCCTTCCTGAATGGGTCATCAATCCAGAATGCCTGTTGGACTGCCAGCGAATTATCTTTCAATTCTCCAGGCCTCCATAAACGAACGCCTGAAGCAGCTCCAAGATGCCCACCGGGACTTTGGACCAGGCTCCCAGCACTTCCTCTCCTGTACGTGAGTGGGTCCCCCTGGCTTCAGCCTCTGCAGAGCAGCCTGGGCTGTGGCACAGCAAAACAGGGTGCCAAGTCCTGCTGCTGAGCCCAGAGCCATGCACGAGGCTGGAAAAGGGCCCAGGCTGGTGCCTGGCGCACGGGAGCCAAAGCAGGAGGCATCTCCAAAGCTGCCTCACCTTGTGGGACCAAGGGTGGGACGTGAGCGTGGTTTTCCCTCACAGTGCAGAGCTGTGACACTCGCAGCAGCAGCTCCCAGGGCACGCTGGGACTGTGTCAGCCTCAGAGCAAGACACCAGATGGTAGGAAAAGGCAGTCCCCCATACCCGGTGTTAGTTGTTTGGAGGCTAAAAATGTGCATCTCAGGAGGTTTTCATTCATGCGGTGAGGCAGAGGGATGATGTTTTTACAGATCAGAGCTGTTGGCTGACAGCTCTCAGACCTGTGAAGGGTGGGCAGCAGGTTGTGCTCCAGAGCCTGGGGTCTGTCCCTGGAAATGCTGAGCCCTGCAGAGTCTCCGGATGTCAGTGGGAATTGTTGGCCTGTGCTTCTCTGCAGATTGTGTACTCCCATCTGAAAGGAAGAATGAATTTTCCAGTTCCTGGAATTGATATGCTACCTGTGAAAAAGGAAAATAACTGAGGATCGTGGCATGGCTTCCCTCCTCTCTATAACATAGGGTGGCAGGCAGCTGGGGTGGGATGAATCCTCATCTTCCCAAGATATTGCAGCTGGCACACAGAGCAGGAATAACAGGAGCAACAGATGCTTTGGGTGTCTGAGCCTGGTCATAACACACACTGCTGTGTCCGTGTGCCCAAGTCTCATCTGCTATGAGCCCTGCCCACTGGTGACCACAAGAGGTTGCCTTGGGCATCATCAAAAGCATCAGGAAATGTCTCTTCCCAAGTTCTGAGCTCAGCCAGATACAAAACCCCTGACTCAAGAGGCAAGACGTCTCTTGCTGTTCAAAACCAGCAGTCTTGAGCTTTTTTACAGGCAGCATCCCCTTGCCTGCACCAGCACCTCTGGATGGTGATTTGGGAAGACTTTTCAGCCTTTTCAGAGGCACCCACCTGTTGGCACAGTCCTGCTGGGCTGGCATCAGAAGCAGCGTCAGCTTTGGGGAGCATTTGGTGTTGATCTGACACGTGTTTCTCTCCTTGCAGCCTCTGTCCAGGTCCCCTGGGAGCGAGCCATTTCCCCCAACAAAGTGCCATACTACATCAAGTGAGTGTGCTCCCAGCCACAGCCCGAGGTCTTCTCTGGCCCGGTGGGATCAGGAATTGGACACCGTTAGGAGAGGGGGCAGTGAACAGACTAGAGTGAGAGCTCAGCTCCGGTGAAGCAGATCTTCCTCAGCCTGACAGATCAGGCTTTCCCTGCCTGCTGGGATCGCCCAGCATGAGGAGGACCCCAGCTGGAAGGAGAGGGGGCTGGCAGCAGGTGGGGATATCCTACTGTGGGCATCCTTCATCTGCTGTGGCTGGGGAGCGTGCTCAGTGGCGTGCAGCAGTGTCTGCAGGCACTGAAACTCTTGCTCCCCGGTCCTTTTTTTGGATCTGTCATGGCAGCTTTTGGTTACCAGACTGACTCTTGGTCTCCACCTGTTTTGTTTCCAGCCACCAGGCCCAGACGACGTGCTGGGACCACCCAAAGATGACAGAGCTGTACCAGACTCTGGGTAAGGAGGCTGTCACGGAGGCCTTTTGCAGCATGGGGTGCATGGGAGCCGCCACCCGCTCCCCTCTGTGGCACAGGGTCCCCCAAAGCAGTGGGGTGTGACCGCTGCCAGGCTCTGCTCCTCACTCCCCTACACGTGCTCTGCTTCTCCTGGTGAGGCTGGGGTCTGAGAGCTGCCGCTGCTGCTTCCTGCCCTGGAGATAAGGACGTAGTGCTGCGGTTTTATTCTTGTTTTCCTGTGTCGCTGCAGCGGATCTGAACAACATCAAGTTCTCGGCGTACCGGACAGCCATGAAGCTCCGGCGGGTGCAGAAAGCCCTTCGATGTGAGTGTGGGAAGGGTTTCCCTCCTGCTGGGTCTCCCTCAGCCAAGGCATTAAAATAACACAAGCTTTTAGCAGCACATCAAAGGCGGGAGGCACCAGGGGACAGGTAGCTGAGGCGAGAAACCAGGAGGATCAGCCTGGGAAGCTGAGCAAATGTGTCAGCGCCTTTCTTTACAGGCTCGGGGTGGAAATGACCCAAGGGCGGGTGTTACCCAAAGCGATATGAGAACAGAGCGGTCCAGCTCAGGTTTGCAAAGCTGTGGGAGCAGGCAGGAGCACACCAAAGGAGCACAGAGAAGGTGTGGGTGTGACAGAGATGAAACCAGCCTCACTGCCAGGGACAGAGAGGGCTTCACCACTTAAAGAGGAGGAAGGGAGCCAATAAACCTGACTTCTCCACTCTTGGTGAAAACTGGAGGATTAATAGCCAGGTGAATATGATATGACAGAGTTCAAACATCTCTCCAAGAGGGAGCCGCTCCTTGGAAGCTGCTGAGGAGTTTCTGGTGGAACTGCCAAGCAGGCAGATGGGAATCTGATAAATGCAGCATCCTTGGCTGCTCAGAGCTTTTGACAAAGCCTCTCACCTAAGGCTCTGTCAAAATGAGGCAGCAGCAGGCTGAGGGAAATCCTCCTCCTGAATTAATTGTTCACGAAGTGGAGGAGGTGCAGCCAGGCAGCTGTGGGGTCCCAGGCAGATCTGTGCTCCTTGACATCCTGTGAAAGGGCTGGAGGAGGGCAGTGAGTCAGGGTAAGAGGAGGGAGTCAAAGCCTGGCTGTGGAGTATTTTCATAGCACTGTGGTGATATGTGCTGTACCCAGGTGCTGTACCCAGGGACATTCAGGGATGGTGTAATGCCAATGGAAGAAAGCAGCAGCTGGTTTTTGACACCCTGTTGAGGTGTCCATGCAGCAGCAAGGGAAGGTGTGGAGAGGAAACAAGGGTGAAACTGAAGGAGAGCCCTCCTGTGTGCTGCTTGTGCATCTCTGCATCTCACACGCTGCACTGTCGCCTTCTTTCCACCCCAGAAATGACTCCAATAAGTACTCTTTATTCGAGATGTACTTGAGAAAAGGGCAAGGAGGTTGCCAAGGCAGCTTTCCCATAATGAGAAGTTTAGTGGAGTGGCTGTGTAGGAAAGAGGCAGTGAGGGATAGATCAGAGCCATCTGCAGCCGTGGGCAGTGTGGACACGAGGGTGGGCAGGAGCGATACTCCCTGGCACAGAAACTGGGGCTTCCCAGTGCGAGTGTAGCAGCTTTGACAGGAGAAGGGAGGATTTTTCCACAGAGTGAAGTTACAGTGGGAAAAAGCCACACCATGCCCTGGGTACTCTGAATAGAAATGGTCTCAAAGATGGAAAGACTTTCAGGAAAGAAATATTGCTGGTTGCTAACACAGCATGTACAACCTGCAGCTGTGGAAATCTGAAGGCAGAGCAGCCAGGGCAGCTCACACTGTCCTAGCCCTGGTTTGGGTTTGTGCCTTATCTCCCTCACCCTCTCAGAGCTGGAGACCGGTCTGATCCACCACTGGGCAGCTGCTTGTAGGGTCTGTGTGGGTGTGTGCCCCCTCACATCCCCACACCAGCCCCTCAGGGACCTGGCACGTGCAGAGAGGCCAGCACTGGGCTCTGCACAGAGCCTTCCATGGGTAGCATTTTCATGGCTGGACACAGCAATGACGTCACACAGAGTGGTGGCTCAAGGTGGAGATGTGGTGTTTTGGGGGAGGTTTACAGGCAGAAGAGAAATTGTAGGAGCTGCACCCATCCTACCAGCATCTTTCCCAACACAGTGGGACCAACACTGCCCCAGGTTAGGGCAGGACTGCATCTCTCTCCTCTTGGTTCTCACCTCACTCATTTCCCCTCTTTCCCTCTAATGCTTGTGCTTTCTGTGCAGTGGACATGGTCACCCTGGGCACGGCTTTGGAAATCTTCAACGAGCACGACCTGCAGCCCAGCGACCGGGCGATGGACGTGGTGGAGGTCATCCACTGCCTGACCGCCCTGTACGAGCGGCTGGAGGAGGAGCGGGGCATCCTGGTCAACGTGCCCCTCTGCGTGGACATGAGCCTCAACTGGCTGCTGAACGTCTTTGACAGGTGCCTCTCCCTCAGTGTCCCCCGAGCTGTGGGGCTGCCACGTGTGGGAGGAGGCCTGTGTGCTTCCCTTCCAGCTGGCAGTGCTGCAGAAACCTTCTGGCTGCTACCGGGGGAGGCTGTGCCTGGTGTGTGCTTGACTTGATGACCCCCCTGTCAGAAAAAAACAAACAACCCACTCTGGAACGTTTGCCAAGCTGTGCAATATCTTGTCCTGCAGTGGCCGCAGCGGGAAGATGAGGGCTCTCTCCTTCAAGACGGGCATCGCGTGTCTGTGCGGGACAGAGGTCAAGGAGAAGTTCCAGTGTGAGTCCCTCGTCTCCCTCCCCTAGAACCTGGTGTGAATTCACCTCAGGAAAACAGGAGTGGTTCTGTTTCCTGGCTTAGACCTTCTTTGCCCGGGAAGAGCAAAGGAACAGCTTCCCTGCAGTGACTAAGCTGCTTGCATCACCACCTCTCCCTCCCTCCCTAGGCCTACGCCACCGAAATTAGGAGGCGTTTTTTGTAGACTGACTGGTGCTGCAGTGATCTTGCATGGCACTGTAAGGAGCAGTGCAGAGAGGGCTCACAGGAAAGTTATCCAGTGCTTTCCAGGGGGAAAATATCAGGGAGTACATGGCTGGGAGGAAGTAGGTTTCAGGCAAATTGTTTTTCTCACTGCATTTTAACCATGGAATACTGTGGAGAGGAATGTTGTGTAGCATAGGGAGTACTAGGGGTTAAATAGGGGATTGGGCTGGTTCATAGAGGGCAGGCTAGCTGGGGCTGTTAAATAAATGATGTATGAAACCCCTGTCCAAAGAAGACACTAAACTGTTTATTAGGAGCTGAAAGGATACCGGTAAAAGTTATTTAATCATAGCTTAGGATTTTCTTCTTATTTGAGCTCTCTGCTGGAGGTGGTCACTGGGGTCCCTGGTGTGACCCACACAGTATGACCCACACACTGCTCCCCGTGCCTGCTGGGGTGCCAGCTGTGTGTCTGGGGTCCCTGGTGTGACCCACACACTGCTCCCCCGTGCCTGCCTGGTGCCGGGGTGCCAGCTGTGTGTCTGTCCTGCCCGCAGACCTCTTCAGCCAAGTGGCCAATGCCGGGGGACTGTGTGACCAGCGACACCTCGGTGTCCTGCTCCACGAGGCCATCCAGGTCCCACGGCAGCTGGGGGAGGTGGCAGCGTTTGGGGGCAGCAATGTGGAGCCCAGCATCCGCAGCTGCTTCCGCTTTGTGAGTGCCACGGCCCTCGCCCCGTCTGCAGCAGCTCTGTGGGGACAGGCTCCCCAGGGGGCAGGGGACCTGCACCCACCATGGCTGGGTCCTGGCTCTGAGCAGCCCCTTCCTCTCCCTCCCTCCTCCCCAGAGTAATGGGAAGAATGCCATTGAGGTGTCCCAGTTCCTGGAGTGGGCCAACCTGGAGCCACAGTCCATGGTGTGGCTGGCGGTGCTGCACAGGGTGACCATGGCCGAGCAGGTGAAGCACCAGACCAAGTGCTCCGTGTGCCGGCAGTGCCCCATCAAGGGCTTCAGGTGAGGGCTGTGGTGTGGGACCTGGCCCCAAGGGGAGTGTGTGCTGCCCTGCAGGAGAGAGCTGAGCTTGCTCTGTGCTCTTGGGAGAGCTCTGCAGCCAGCGGTGTTTCAGGCAGGGCAGAGCAGGTGCCAGCTAAGGGGAAGGAGCAGTGTGCTTTTCTGGGGACTTCAGCCCTCAGCACTCTGGGTTCACTGGGGTGTTAGAGCAACACAGGCCACCTCTGTCCCCTCCCACTGACCTCTTCTTGGGCGTTAAACACGTGTTTTGATGACTTCCAGTGCTTCCCTATGGCCTCTTGACCCCTCCAGGTATCGGAGCCTGAAGCAGTTCAACGTGGATATCTGCCAGACCTGCTTCCTCACCGGGCGAGCCAGCAAGGGCAACAAGCTGCACTACCCCATCATGGAGTACTACACCCCGGTATGGAGCTGGGAGGGCCCTGGCTCAGGGCAGGGTCACTGGTAGCAGCAGCCTTGTGCTGTTCAGGCTGGTGCAGTCCCACAGGTGGATCCCCTGTGTAGTTTTGTACGCTCTGTGAGCTGGAGGCTGTCCCTGCTGTTCTGGGGCTCGTGGTGAGCAGGATGCACGGCCCCCAGTGCCCAGCTTGGCCCGTGCCAGGCCCCATGACAGGCTCACAGAGCTGCTGTCTGCCCTCCTTGCTTCCTCAGTTTTATCTGCCTTTTCCCTCACGGGACTCCTGCCCAGCCCGAGGGGACTTGTTTCCTGTGCATGCTGAGCTGTGGTCCCCCACTTTTCATCAAACAGCACCTTTGTCATATTTGTGTCTCTGCAGACCACATCCAGTGAGAACATGAGAGACTTTGCCACGACACTGAAGAACAAGTTTCGGTCCAAGCAGTACTTCAGCAAGCACCCACAGAGAGGTTACCTGCCCGTCCAGTCTGTGCTCGAGGCTGACTGCTCTGAGACGTGAGTCGCCTGTGCCCTGGGTTGTGGCTTTTGGCCCAGAATGAGACATGGGTTCTGTGGATGGAAAGAGCATCTCGGCTCATACAGGGCTCCCGGGGAGGAGCACTTGCTCTGGGGCTGATGTGACACCTTGTTCTCGGAGGAATGGAGATCTCAGTCTGTCTGTCCAGCCCTGCCTGTCTCTTCTCAGCCAGGTGAGATCAGTCTCTCCCAGGCCCTGCTGATTCCTGTGCTCTCTTGCAGCCCAGCCTCCTCCCCGATGTTGCCACACGCTGACACCCACTCCCGGATCGAGCACTTTGCCAGCAGGTACCACCCTGGGGCTCTGCTGTCCTGCCAGGGCATGACCCTGATGGCTGAGAAAGGGCTTTGGGGCAGAAATATGGTCACAGACCCCTCCAGCTGCCCCAGCACGCTGCAGAGGCAGCCAGACCTGCCTGGAAAGTGGCTGATGCAGCCAAGACCATGCATTTGACAGCAAATGTCTCGGTGCTGCAGCAGCCTCCCTGTGCTGTCCTGCTCTCCCAGTATGAGCTGCTGGATGGATTCTCAGCAGGCACATCCCTCAGTGTCGTGTTCTGCTCTGTGTCCTCACCAGAGCTGTTTGCCAGCTTCCCCCTGCTGCTGCCTTGTGGTTTGTAGAGCCTCTGCCCTCGCTGTGGGGACCCGAGAGGCACAGGGAGCCTGTACGTGTAGCTCAGGTCCTAGGCTGGAGCTGGAATTCTTACACCCCTTTCCTTTGCTTGTGAGAGAGGAGGCTGAGCTGATTGCACAGCAGCTCTTTATTCTGAGGCCTACAGCCAGAGCAGCAGTGTATTGTTGTTTCTAAAAAGGCAAAACTCTCTAGAGCCTGGTGCAGGCCAGGTGGGAGACCATGTGCACTGAGCAGGCATCTGGAGTGTCTCTGACCCTCTGACCACATCTCAACCTTCTTCTCTTCCCTCCAGGCTTGCAGAGATGGAAAGCCAGAATTGTTCCTTCTTCAGTGATAGCCTGTCCCCTGATGACAGCCTGTGAGTTCTCCTTTCCCTTCTGCTCACCTCCTGACGAGTCAGGGCTCCTGTGGCTCTATCCATGCCTAGCCAGGGTACAGAAATGCTCTCCTTCCCAGTCCCATTGAGTGAGAGGCTCTTGGGCACCCCCAGCTACCAGGAATGCTGAGCCCCCTCTGAGCTGTATGCCTGGAGCAGCCAAGAGCTCCAAAGTGAAACTGGGCACACAAATCCCGTGATTTTCCTAATGAAGGTGTTTCTCCACCTGCTGGAACAGGGATGAGGACCAGTACCTGCTGCGCCATTCCAGCCCCATCACCGACAGAGAGCCTGGGGGCAGCCAGCAGCTTCCAGGAAGCCTCAACGTGGATGACAAGGGAGAGCTGGAGAGAGTCCTGGCCCACTTGGAGGATGAAAACAGGTAAGGACACGGGCAGCTCTGAAACTGGGGGTTATAGCCTGAGAAGGATGAAGGGACCGGAGAAGCCTTGTAATGGAGCCAGGGGATGCTGCTGGGTCTGCAGGCGGGGGTTGCAGATGCTGAGAGGGCAGTTTTCCAGGGTGTCTAAAACTCAGTGAGGGTGTGCTCTCCAAGGAAGGGAGAGGACTCTGTTCCCCAAAATATTCCTCCCTACATCCACAGAATCTGTTCCCTCCTGAACCCCAAACGGGTTGAAGTGAGCTCAGGGCACTCTGTCTTTCTTGTCCCTGATCTCCTCGATGGTGTTGCTGCTCTGGACCACGCAGGGCGAGGCTCTAGGCAGGGCACACCAGCTCAGGAGGAGGTGATGCCTTCCCTGCCCTGGTTTCAGCCTCTTGGGAAGTGGTTGCATACCCGTGAACCCCCTGTGTGGGGTGGGACCACAGACAGGCCGCTCTGCAGTGCAGCATCCCGGCCCTTAAGTGTCACAAATGGCAAAGCTTTGTCTGAGCTCTGGGCCATCCCCCGTGTGCAGCTCCCGGGTGTTTCCAGCAGTCTCCGGGAAGGACTGGGGGGATGCTGACCTGGGCTGTCCTGCAGGATCCTCCAGGGAGAGCTGAGACGTTTGAAATGGCAGCATGACGAGGCAGTGGAGTCCCCAACCTTGGCTACAGGCTCTCCTGAGTCAGTGCAAGACCCGCGTAACGACGAGCTCCTGGCCGAGGCACGAATCCTCCGGCAGCACAAGAGCCGCCTGGAGACACGGATGCAGATCCTGGAGGACCACAACAAGCAGCTGGAGTCACAGCTGCACAGGCTGAGGGAGCTGCTGCTGCAGGTATGTGTGCTCAGAGCAAGGAGGGGTGGGCCTTGGCTCAGCAGAGCTGTGACAATGGCACGAAGCGGATGGGAGAGCAGGGGAGGCCAAGGACGGGGGATCATGACAATCTTCTCACAACAACTCTTCTCACTCCAGCCTCCAGCAGAGTCAGAAGGCAATGGTTCAGCGGCCTCTTCCTTGGCTTCATCTCCACATCAGTCAGAAGGCAGCCAGGCAAAGGAGAAAGAGCACAACACCCCTGACACTGAAATTGCGGGTGAGCTTTGGGCTAGGGCTGAGCTCCTGGCCCCGCTCCCTTGTTTCCGTGCTGCAGGAAGCTGCCTGCACCCTGCCATCCTGCGGAGATGTTGGCAGGCAGGTGGATGTCCAGAGAGCCTTTTCATACCCACCTGCCCTCCTTCCCACTGCAGACGAGGTGGAAGCCAAAACCCAGGAAGTCAGCATGTGCCTGGAAGACATCATGGAGAAGCTGCGGAGCGCCTTCCCCAACTCTCGAGGTACTTGAGTGAAATCCTCCTCTCGCTTCTTCCTGCTCCCTCAGGTGAGGTTTCCCCACAGAGCCCCAGTCCCAGCTTCCCTGCGACAGCAGCTGACCCGCAGTGCTTCAGCCAAGAGCTTTGCTGCTGCAGCGCTGCTGGGATGGGTGTGTGGCCCGGGAACGGAGGAGGAGGAGGAGGAGGAGGAGGCTTCACACCTTCAAGGAGAGGCGATCAGAGCTGCCAAGAGCACAGACCAAACAGATCCCTGTGATGAGCTGCAAGGCAGCCTCCTGCCCTGCTCAGGACCCTGCACCCCCAGGGATCCCACCGTGAGGATGGACAGACCTGCCAGCACCGACAGCTTTGAGCCTCCTCCTGGCTTCATCCCTGTCGAGGCCCCTGTAGCCTGGTGGGATGGAGGCAATGGTTCAAGCTCTCCTGGCTGCTCATGATGGCTCTTCCCAGCAGGGATGGAAACTGGGGGATGTGTGTGTGGATGGCGCTCCACTCACTCAGGGGGTTTTGGTGTTGGTCGTTCTGCTCTTTCCCTCTGTGCTCCAGTGCAGGAGCAGCACTTGCTCTCTTGCCCAGGCTGCCAGAGGGAGACATGGCTTGGTGCCAGCACTAACATGAGGTGGTGGTCTGCCCATGCAGACTCTTGCTCACTTTCTGCCACCCCTGAGCAGGATCCTCTTGGCTCTGCAGCAGCCCCCTTCTAACCAGGTGGCTCTGGGTCCTGTTTTCTTGACCTGTCTATTTCTCTTTCAGGTATGACCTCCCTTATCTAACACCTCCTGTGAGCCAGAGGCTTTTCCTAACCAGCTACCTGGCTGCTTTCCTCCCCCTCTCTCCCTGCCATGCTCCCTGTGCTGCAGCAGACCTCACACAGACTCCCTCCGAGCTGGTGGTGCAGGATGCTTGCCAGCTCCAGAAGATCTCAGGGGAACATAGGTCGTGCAGGAGTGGGACTGTGGGCTCCCCAGGAGGCTGGTTTGGTCGCTCAGCCACAGTGCCCAAGCCTGGGTGGGATGGTTCAGAAGAAAGCACTGAAGCCATGACAACTGCCTGTCTCCCCTGGCACCACGGGCTGCTGCCTTTGCCTGCAGCCCTCAGGGATGCAGAGCTCAGCGTCCCACTCTTCACTCATGCCCAGGAGCCTCCAGGTCTGTGGGCACCAAAACACTCCAGGAGCCACACAATTTTTAAAATAACTCTTTATAACAGTAACCAGCTGCCAGCCTTATGGTTTGAACTCTGCCACCCAAGGCTCTGCAGCCAGCCAGGCACGTACCACCAGGAGAGAGTCTGTGAGGTTTATGGAGTAGGGATTGAGTCCATGTTAGAGCTTCAGCCCAGCTAGTAGCCTTATATTGAGAGGGTCTTTATAACAGAGCCTTATTGTTTAATTTGCATATATTTCTATATATTATATATATATATATATACTGTACTTAAATACTCTCATGGACTCACTCTATTAAACTCTAATACCTTAAGTGTAGCTGCCCTTCACTTTCAGACCAGCCCAGCTCCTGCTCCCAGGGGAAGCAGCACCTTTCCTGCTGCTGGTGTTGCCTTGCAGGGCTGCGGTGGGGGCAGGACCCACAGCAGGTACCTCATCCTGCCTGCTTTCCTGGGATCTGTGCCTTTGCACAGAGAGCCTGTCCTGCACAGCACAGCTCCATCCCTGGGGAGCCTCAGGGGTGTCTCCAGCCGTGCTCCTTGGTCTGAGGCAAGGGCATGGCAGTGTGGATGGGCAGCAGGACAGGCAGGGCAGCTCCTTGCTGGCCCCAGGAGCAGCTGCCCTGCTGCTGTCCCCAACTCTGAGTGGAGCTGGGGGGCTGGAGGGCCTCATTGGAAGTGGGTCCCATGGGGCAGTGCAGGGAGGCTGTTCTGCCAGCTGGCAGGACAGCTTGGGGTGGTGGCTCCTGGTGCCCAGGGGTCCCTCGGGCTGGCTGTCTTGTGCTGTGTCATGTCGAGAAGGGCAGAGTCAGGTGCTGCAGGGTTACCCAGAGCAGGGGCTGAGATGGCCCTGGTGCTCTGGAGCCGCAGGCTGTGAGAGAGGAGAGGCTTGAGCCCTTGGGGCAGGGCAGGGCTGCACACTGGGGCGGAACATCGGATTTAAACAGGGCTTGCAAGGACAGAGCAGGGCTGTTGTTGGACAGGGCACCGTGCTGAGCTGTCCCGGGAGGCTGTGGTGTCAGGCCCAGGGCTGTGGTGTCAGGCCCAGGGCTGTGGGCTTGGCTCAGGGGTGTTGGCAGAGGTGAGGAGCAGTGCCCACACCAAGGGCAAGGCGCACTGAGCCTTACAGCCAGGGGTGCTCAGCCTGCAGTGCTCCAGTGTCTGCTGCAGCGCCGTGGGTGGCTGTCCTTGCTGTCCCCTGTCCCGGCCGGGTGAGTGGCAGGAGGGCAGTGTGGTGGCATTGGGTGGCTTTGGGCGTGCTGTGTCAGGCTGTGGGTGAGAAGGGACCACAGGCCAGCCTGTGAGACCCAGCTGGACCCCTCTGTTACCCAGGGGCAGGACGGGAGCAGCGTGGGGAGCAGCAGAATGAGGCTTGGCCTGAGGGTGTGCTCGGGAGTTTCCAGCCTTGGGGGGCACTGGAGGAAGAAAAGGGGCAGGATGAGGACAGAGTGCTGGCCCCAGTGCCAGCTGTGGGGAGCAGGAGTGTGGGGGCCAGGTTGGGCACTTGGGCTGTGTTTGGGAGCTGGGCTGTGGCAGGGAGGGGAGCAGGCTGGCTAATGCTCTGGTAACCATGTACTGTGGTGCTGCTGTCCTCACTGCTTTGTGGCATCTCTGCTCTGGAAAGAGAATAAATTTGTATTTATACTGAGACCTGGATCAGTGCTCTGGCCTCTTCTGTCCGTGTGTCTCGGCTGAGTCAGCTCCTGTTGCTGTGCCATCCTGGCGCTGCTCCCGCAGGGCTGCTGGGACACAGCCTGCTCTGTGTCACCCTTGCCACACCGTTGAGGCAGAACAGGAGCTGTGAGCAGAGCCCCAGCATCCCCAGGCACAGGCATCCCCCAACCACCATCTTCATCCCCTGCCAACAAGGGCTGTTCAGGCCGTGGGGCTGCCTAGGGAGGGACAGGGCTGTGTGGGGACAGTCCCTCTGTCACCCAGGAGCTTTGGCTGTAGGAAACCCTTCAGCTCCAGGCAGGAGGCAGACAGCAGTGGGATGCTGGCAGGCAAGGCAATCCTGTCCCTCCTCTCTCTCTGGAGCTCCATGAAGTTTTCAGTGCCCAGAGGTGTCTGGGTGTCCCAGTCCCACGTGCTGCCCATGTTCGCTGTGCCTTTGTGGCACAATAAGGGATTCAGAGGAAGAATAGTTCAGGGTAAGGCCAGGGGCTCTCGGGCTCTCTGCACTGCCCAGATTTGGCTGATGGTGAAGCCTGTCCAGGACTGACAATTTTTGGGCTGGACCTGCTCTCACCCCTGCCTGGAAGGGCTGGCAGTGCTGGGAAAAGGCCTGACACGGTGCCACTGCAGGGAAGTTTGGGGACACTCACCCAGGAGAGATTCAGGAGCTTGAGGAGGGTGAAATGCATCCTCCTTAACCACCCCTCCCAAGAGTAGCACAAACTGCCCCATCCCTGTGCCACGGGCTGCAGGGCAAGGCGGGAGGTGTGCAGAGTGATCAGGGAAGCTGGTCACGTTCGGGAACAAATCCAGCCCACGGTGCCAGGGAAGAGCTTTTATTTCTCAGCCAGCAGAGCTCGCTGGCGCCCGGCTGAAAGGGGCTGGAGCCGGTGAGCCGGGGCAGGGCTGGTGGCCCCGGCGGTGGCAGGGTGACGACAGCACTGTTCCCGTGTTCTGCTGGGCCAGTCCCCAGCCCCGGGGCTCCCTCTCAGGGTACAGGGGACCTGCTGCCTGTGCTGTGGCTCTCTGTCAGTGGCCTGGCAGCTGTTCCCCCAAGCAGGGGTAAGTGACCCCGCTCAGGGCTGCTCACAGCCCTGCTCTTTGCTGCACTGCTCCCCCTTCTCTGGCTGCTCTGGGGCACAGGGGTATTTTTGCCCCTCCACCCAGCTCCTCACCTTCTCCAGGGGTGAAGCTCTCTGGGGAGATGTTGCCTTCCCCAGTATTTTCTTGTCCACTGCCTGCTCCCCGCTCCCTGCAGCTCAGCTCTTCCAGAGCCTCTCCAGATGTGTGATCCTCCAGCCCTGGGGGCCCCTCAGCTGGACCCAGCCCTTTGCTGGGAGGCCCCAGATGTGGGGCTCTCTGTGGCTGAGCCTGGGCCTCACTCCCTGTGCCAGCTGCCTCTGCTCCACCGGCTCCTTGCTCCAGCCCCTGCACTAGTCCTGCTGCCTTTGTCTCCCCTATTGTCCCACACTGCCCTGCTTCAGGCTTTTCTATATTTCCTGGTGGACATTCTTTCTCTTTGTCCTTCTCCACTTTCCCTTTTGCTACTGCCTCCTCCTCCCTCTCCTCTTTTTCTTCTTTGTTTTCTTCTTCCTTCTCTACTTCTTCACCCTCTCTTAATTTCTCATCTTCCTCTGCTCCCATTTCCACCTTCTCCTCCCTCTGCCCTTTGTCTTCCTTTTCTTCCTTGTCTACCTCTTCCTTCTCCTCTTCCAATTTTCCATCTTTTTCCTCTTCCTCCCTCTCCACCTTTTCCTCTTCGCTCTCCTCCTTTTCTTCATTCTTTTCCTCTTCTCCTTCCTCCTTTTCTTCCTCCTTCTCCTCTTCCCCTTCCTCTTCTTCCCTCTCCTCCTCTTTCTCATCTTCCTCCTCTGTTCCCAGGCTCTCTGGCTTTGCCCCACAGGTGCCCAGCTTTTCTTCTTCCCCCACTGCTGTCCGATCGCTCCCTTCCACCTCTTCTCCCACAGGCTCTCCCCGTGCTTCTTCTCCTCCTGCTGCTGCCCCTTCACCCCCAGCCCTGGGGGTCCCTTGTTCTGCCTGGGGAGCCCTGGGTTGTTCTGGTGCTTCAGTCTCAGCGCCCTGCTCCCCCCGCCCGGGGGTCTCCCGGAGCCCAGCCTCACCCTGAGGTGCCCCATCGCCCACCTCCCTGCTCTCCCGGCCCTTCAGACCCTGGGAGGACTGGAAGAGGCCCTGGTAGCGCTTCCGATCCTCCACGTGCTTCTTCCTCATCCTCTCCCCCAGCTGCTTCAGCTCCTTCTTCACGGCAGCCGCCATGGAGGGGTCGAGGTGAGCCACGCGCTGGAAGTCCTCCCGTGCCTCCCTCTCGTTCCACACGGCAGCGTGGGCCTTCGCCCGCTTGAAATAGGCCTTGGCATTGTCTGCCAGCAGAGAGGAGCCCTCAGTGGGGATCCTGCAGCTCAGGGTCACCAGCCACAGCGGCTGGAGAGCCTGGGGACCAGGGGACATGAAGCACACGGGGCAGTGGAGTGTGGGGTGGACACACACCTGTAGGGAGGGCAGGGACACCTGGGCTGGGCCCTGCCACTGCGGGCACAGGGAGTGCAGGGATCATTGTGGAAAGGGGAGCTACGGTGTGGTGGCTGGGGGGACATTGTGGGCAGGGAAAACCAGTGACATGAGCACTGTCGTGGGCAGGGCAGACTGGGAATAGGGATACAGTGACAAAGGACGAGCATTCTCACGGATAGGGGATTCAGGGGATGGGGTCCCTGGGAGCCATGGGCACAGCAGGGAGTGGGATGAGGGCACAGGTACCATTGTGCTTCTGGAGAAGCTCCGTGGTGTGCTCCAGCACCTCGTAGTACTCTCCGAGCTCCAGCTGGCACTGGCAGTAGTTGAGCACCAGCGGCGTGACCAGGCTCTCCAGCTTCAGCCAGCCATCCTCCCATGGCTTCTCCTGCCCCACGAGCAACCAGGACACTTCATGGCCCTGTCCATCCTCTCCCAGACACCCAGGGCGCACAGGGAAGCGCTCTGAGGTGTGACCCGGGCAGGGATGGGAGCTGCTGGTCCTGCTCACCTTGGCCTGGAGGTTCCTGAGGCAGATGACAGCCTCCTGGTACTTGGCCGCCGCCTGTGCGAACTCCCTGCGCAGGACGAGGCGGTTGCCCTCGCTGTGCAGCACAGGCACCGCTGCCAGCTTCTCCTCCTTGCTCATGGCCCAGGTGTCACGTTTGTAGGCTGAGGGGTCCTCCACCTGCACAGGCAGGAGGAGCTGAGCAGCCTGGCCCGGCTGTTCCTGCTCTGGCAGCCATCCCCAGCACCCCCCTCACCCGGAACAGCTCCATGATGAAGATGAGAGGCTGCGGGGTCCTCTGCAGCTCGTCCAGGTCCTCGTAGCCCGTGCTGTGGTAGTCAAACATGTTGCCCATGCCGCAGCGGTGCTTCTGGCCTTCCAGGGGGTCCCGTCCCTCCGCGATCCTCCTCATGCCCCTGGAGACCAGGGCATACATGCCTGTGTGCTGCAAGGAGGGGAGCACCCCGCTCAGCCCTGGGGCCGTCTGCACCCCCTTGTCTGGGGCAGCCCCGCTGGTGCTGAGGCCAAGTGACACCCTGTGTTTGCACCAGACAAGGCTGGGGCACCTCTGGGGTGCATGGTGCAGTGTCCTGGCCCTGCAGGAAGGAGGGAGGTGGGCATCTCTGGGCCCCTCACTCACAATGGCGTCGCACCAGAACTCTGCCACCTCCCCAATCCTCATGGAGCTGAGCAGCGTCTCCCAGATCTCCAGCTTGAACATCTTGCCCACAATGATCTCCATGGGCATGCCAGCTTCCCGGCTGTCATCAATCACTGTCCGCTCAAAGTCATCCTTCAGCGTCTGGAAGTGGAAGGTGAACTGCCCCAGAGAGAGCCCGGTGGTGAGACACCTCTGTGCAGCCACAGTGACCTCAGCTGTGGGGTCAAGCCTGCTCCCAGCACTGTGCTGATCTGGCTGGCAGCTCTCCCTCCACAGCAGGACATTGTGCCTCTTGCCCACTGGAGACAGCAAGCAGATGGTCGAATGTTTTAACATCCATCCATGCTCTCTCCTCCCTGTGGATCCCCCTTTATAACCCAGAACAGGGACTGCTCTCACAGTGTGCCCCAGGGCCTGCTGGAACCCACAGCAATCGGAGGCTGGGGAATCTCCCAGGAACAACCCATTGGCACATCTCACTCCTGCAGGAAAGGCTGATTTCAGCAACTCTCCGGGGCTGCTGAGCTCTCAGGGCACCAGGGGGAGGAGGTGTCACAGCCCCAGCATGAGGTGAGGCTGTGGGCACTGCCAGCTGTCCCTGTGAGAAATATGGCTGCCTGTGCCCAACCCAGCCCCTCCTGCACCCCTGTTGTGAGGGCTCTCACTCTCCCCAGACCTGGAGCTGGGCTTGTGAACCATAACGGGCAGGGATATCAGACCCCCTCCCTCTCCCAGGGCTCTGGAGGAACAACCCAATTTACCTTGCTCCCATCCTGCAACTTCGGCAGCTCCCCTTGGCCTCCATGCAGAATCTTCTTTTTGACTCCCTCCACATTCAGCAGGTAGGTTTCCTCCATGGCCGCTCACAGATCACACGCACCCCAGAACGCTCTGCCCCTTCTAGAGCTCGACGTCTTCTTTAAGTGTCTCTTTCTTGACGATCTAGACATACATCGCCTTCCAGGGCTCCTGCTGACCTTTTCCTTCCTGTGCTGGGGGCAGAGCCTTCTTCCCCTGCCCTTGGGCTGTGAGAGGGGTGTCCCCTCCTAGCACACACTCACTGAAGCCCCCGCTGTCCTCTGTTGCTTTCTGTAACCGCCCTTCTAATCCTCTTCCCACCCTGTCAGGTTAATCTGGGATTTGCCTGCATAGTCTGTAAGGAATTACAGGAACTCCCTGAGCAGGAGGGCCTTGTTCCTCCCACTGAGTGACAGCACTTTTGACCCAGCTCCACGCTGAGCACTTTGGGGCAGGAGCCCAGCAGTGCCCCACCAAAGGCGCCCAGGCATGGCTCCCTGCCAGGGGCTGGGTGGATGGGAGAACACAAAGAAACAGACCAGGGTTGAAAAGGAAACTTTATTGAGTTTGGTTTGCAGATATAAGTATTCTTCAAACACAAGAACAAACTCTTACCAGGCCACAGCCCAACAAGCCCAAGACTCAGTAAGATGCAGAAACCAGCAGCGTGCTGTCCCGGGAGGCCGGTGCTGACTGTTCACAGTAAATCTGTTGTTTTGGCTGCTCTCACAGGCATAGTCTGATTCTTTAGCTCCACCAGCCAAACCCAGCACAATGGATGTGAAATCAGCTCTGGACATGGACCCTCTACCACTGCCCAGCAGCACATGTGGCAGCAGAAGTGTGGGACTAAAGCAAAGACCTGAGCGTGGCAGGTGCCCACCACCTCTGGCTCTGCTCATGGAGAACCAGCCTCACTCCTCACTTCTCCATGAGGGACTCCAGCTGCTCCTGCAGGGATGCCATCTGGGAACAGGGAGTGAGACATTACAGTAAGGCACATCTGGGATCCAGAAGAACCACACCCAGGCAGCCCCAGCATTGTTGTGTTCTTGCACATCTTCTACCCACACCAGCGGCTGCTTTCCCTGTGTGCTGCCTGGCTCCTCTGGGACAGAGCTGCCCCTGCCCACATGGATCTGAGAGTGAGAACCTCCTGCCTTGGCACCGGCCTGGAACAGAGCTGCCCAGGCAGGAAATCTGCCCCAACCCTACAGGCACTGCCTTCCTTGTACACGGGTGCTAACAGGTTTGTGTAACATGTTTCACCCCAGGCAGCTCTGGACTGCTGACTGGACTTGTTATGGCTCCTCCAGAAGGAAGGCTGCAGTCAGCCCTAGTCCTGGTATCTCCTTCTGCCTTGGGAAGCTCCCTGCAAGTACAGATGAGGTACAGCCCCAGCTGACCTGTCACACTGGAGTTCACAGCAGCTGCTCTGGTAGAACACTCAGGGAACTCTGTCAGGCCAAGCCCAGAACACAGCTGTGCCCCAGTACCTCCCACTCCACCCTGGGAGCTTCCTCACCTGCTGCTTCTCTCGCTCTTCCTGCTGCTTGAACTCATCCAGCACGGCCTGGAGCCGGGTCTGCAGATACAGACATGGAGACCACAGTTACCAGTGTGCTCTCAACAGAACGGGAGCTGCTGCAACGTGTCAAATGGTGCAGTGACAACCACCCCCTTGTCTCCTCCACTTTCACAGATTACTGGAAATGCTGGAGTGTGTGTGGCCACACCACAGCTATTTTTAACCCAGCAGCCAAAGGCTCCTGGCTTCTCCAAATCAGCCTGCTGGATCTTATGGCAAGCCAGTGTAAAGCAGGTTTGAAGAGATTCCAGGAGAGCTCTCACCTTGAGGGCAAGGTTCTCCACTTTCATGATGAGATCTTCCTGGCGCTTCCTCCTGTCCTGAGTTTCCTGGAGTTTACTTTTCAGGTTGTCAATCTGTTTCTGGATGCCCATGGCTGGAAGGGAGAGTGAGCTCAGAGCCAGAGCAGCAGCAGAGCTGGGAAGCACAGTCTGCCTGGCATCCCAACAATTCTGCCACGCTCTGCTGGCCACTCACCGATCTGGTTGGACCCCTCATTCTCCTGCTGCTGCCCATCAGACTCATTCAGCTTGTCCTGCAGTTGTCTCTCCAAGTCCTCTTCAGCATCCATGATGTTCAGGTCTTCATCGTCGTGGTGATCCCTTTCATCTTCATCCTCGCTGCTGCTGCTGATATCATTAAATATCTCCCGCAGTTCATCGTGTTCTAGGTGGGGCAAAAGAGTTAAAACACAGCCGATGAGCTGCCAGTGCCCTTTGCCTGCCAGGGACCACATGTAACATAAACCAGCCTCCCCCACCGCACCTGAGGAGCCGTGGCCTTGCTTATGCCCAGACATCCCCGGGGAGGAGATGTCCAGGCTGGTCAGAGAACCATGGTTGTCCACTTCTTTTGTTTCATCTTCAGCAATGACTTCCCAGCCTGCCAGCAGGAACAGGTGAGTCAAGGGAAAAAGCAGAACTTGGAAGATGCAGCTGTGATGGAAGAGGCTAAAAATGGCAGATCACTGCCACTCCAACCAGTCTGGCGTTGTACCTATGGTTACCCAGGATGAAACATCCCAGACCTCTTTCCTGATGACTTCTCCTCTACTTCAGTTCCTTCTCAGCACAACAGCACAGTCCACAAGAAAGGTCGCCTTGAGGAAACAATAAGCTTTGAACAAGGCAAAAATGAAATTCCAAAACTTCAGTACCTCTTGTGTGTTCATCTCCCAGTGTCCCACACCCATGCAAATCTCAATTTGTTCTTCCCAGAACCCCCAGGTCACACACATATCCTTGTCCTGCTCTGGAGTTTTTTGTCACACTAAAAGGATACGGACACTGACAGCCTCAGCATCGGTGCTCAGGAGACGTTTCACCTCCTTTTCCACATCAGGAGACTCAATATACTGGGCCAGAGAGGGGAAAGAGAACAGAGACACTGTTAAATGCCTTCTTCATGCTGCTGGTGCTGACTAACTTCCACTTCTGGATAGAGCACTGCCTCAAGGCTTTCTTAGCTTCTGCTTTCTGCTCAGAATTTGCTCATATTTAACAGTGAAGTGATTTATGCACCCCCCCAAAAAACAATCCATCTTTTTGTACCCTGGTAGGTTGAGTGTTCTCACTTTTTTGCTTATGCTACGTGTTTCGTAAGACTTTCTGTGTCTGTGCAGAGAGTCCTTGAGGTGTTGACGGTCAGCTCAACTCAACTCAAGTGAACTCCTTCCCATCCCACTCAAAAGAAGGCTTCAGTTTTCACATTTAAATTAGTCAGGAATTTTACTGCAGTGGTATCAAATCTCTCCTGTGGGCTACAAGAATGTCTCAAGTAATTTGTTTCCCAAATGTCATGCAAAATCACACCCAACCCTGATCTCAGAAACTGCAAAGGAGAGAAGAACAAGTCTTCCCAGCCTCAGGGTGCTGCATCTCCCCAACACCTTGCCTGGCTTGTGCATATGCACAGAGAACAGTCTCTGAGCTCCATCTGTTGTCACTCCCCCGGCTGAAGTGACAGTGGTACTATTTGGGGAAGGGAATGGGCCATGCATGAAGATTTAAGATTCCTGGGAAAGCAGGAATGAGTGAAGCCTCATTTACATGTGAGTCTTTCTTCCTTTCTTCTCTACGAGCAGGGAGAGATGTGCTGTGGAAAGGCAGCCACAGGAATGAGGTCCAGCAGTTCTCTGCACAGAGGATTTTCCCCTCGGGAGCATCTTGGAAAATACAGAGGAAACACCCAAAGAAGTGTTTACATCTACTATCCTACCCACACCCTCATCTCTGACAAGGAAAAGTGAACAAATGTTAAGAAAACACGTGATTTCTGGACCAATCACAGTCACAGCTCTGATGTCTCTGCCCTCCTAGCCCTTGGGTGTTGCATCTGCATCTGGGTGAGAAGCAGCTCACCTTCTTCTTAGCTGTCTTCCGGAATCGCCGTTTCCGTACATTTTTCAGGGGAAGAGTGACTGTGATGGAGGAAACAGATTTCATGTGTCAGGCAGATGGCTCAGTGAGGGAAGCACGTGTCAGAAGGGAGAAGATCCCTTCTGCAACAGAGAGAGCCGTGGAAAGGAGCAGCAGCAGCGCCAGTACCTGGCAGCTGTGAGCACCCTGCTCAGGTGTGGGGTACTGGGGTGGAGGGGCTTGGCACAGCCTCTACTCACTGCCATGGTTCCATATGAATTTCTTCTCTCTGTCCTTGTCCTTCTTCTTGTTCGCCTTGGGGTCAGTGGTCACAGTTTGCTCTTCCAAAGGCGGGTAGAGATCACCATCCACAGTGCAAACAAGCATCTGGAATCCCCACATGAGCACAAGGATGTGAAGGAACAGTGACTGCATGTTGTGAGCCAAAGGGATTCAGGGGCACAGGGTGTGGGAAACACAGCCGCACCCCCAGCACAGCTGGATACAGCAGCAGTTAAGCTGTCACAAGGACAATCACATTTCACACTTCAGAAATGAGGTTTCTAAACACCGAATGAGGTTTCCAAACATCAAGTGGAATGGGGAATTTTAAACTTCTAACACTGTGAGATCCAGGAACTGGGTATGTTATAACAGGTGTCCAGTTGCCAAAGTGTACAAGGGTTTTCCTGGAGAGGGGAGCAATGAATCAAGCTGTTGGTGCAGGCAAGAAGGACAGCTCATACCTGGCAGATATCTGCTGTCTTGTAGAAGGTTTTCTTATCGATAGTTTTTAAGCTCTCGATGATGCAGGGCAGATCCACCAGCTTGGCTGCCAGGGGCACCCGGTCCACACGGACAATCCCATGGCGCCCGTCCGCTGGGGAGAACCGGGGACAGGTCAGTGCTGGGGCTCAACAGCCACCCTGGAAATACAGCCCTGGGCAGCAGGAACTTCACAGGACAACACATGCAAGTGGCACAGCTTCACCTGTGCACAGGCAGAGGTGCCCGGACCAGGTGTCCTGGTGCTGCTCACTCACCGTGCAGCTCAATGGTGAGCCTGTCCTTCAGGTTGACATTCCCCGACTGGACTGCTCGCCGCACAGTCGAGGCATATTCCTGAGAAGGGAATTCTTCAGAGTGGGTGTGCTTCCTCCAAGAATTATCAAAGGCTTCTGCCCAACCCACCCAGCTTTAAACACCTGCCATCCATCCACATGCTGGACAGCAACCTACGGTGAGCTGCATCCTCCTCCCAACGCCATGTTAACCCCGTGGCTCTGCTCTTCCCAGTGCTCTCCATAGCCCCACACAACACAGCTGTGACAGAGGTGGGAGGTTCCTGACAGAGGCACCCGCCAGAGCTCCACAGCACCGTGGGCAGTTACAGCTCTCCTCACCAAGCCCTTGTGGTCCAAGCAGGACACAGTCTCACAGAATCCCAGAATAACGGGCTGGAAGAAATCATCCAGTCCAACAGCCCTGCCAAAGCAGGGTCACCCAAAGCAAGTGATACATGTACACATCCGGTTTGGGATGTCTCCAGAGAGGGAGATTCCACAACCTCCCTGCAGAGCTGTTTCAGTGCTCTGCCACTCTCAGTGGAAAGATCTTCCTCATGGTGAGGTGGAAGTCGTGCTTTAGTTTATCATCTTGTCACTGGGCACCAGAAAAAGAGAGTCTCAGCTTTAGGCACCTAACAAACAGCAACAAGGGCACTTATAGCCACTGCAACTAAAGAGCCAGTACATGTTAAATCCCTGCCCTTACAGAAAAGTCCTCCCAAACCCTCTAGACTGTCTCTGAGCCTCCTGCTCTGAGAGCAGGAGCACCTCTCTAGGGAAGGCCGTGGAAAATCCGTTCAAAAGGGTGGGAATGGGCTACCCAGGCCCCAAAGCACCCAGCCTGCTTCCACATCCCTCCCAGGCCCGCAGCCTCGCCCCTGCCCTGTTAACCCGTCCCGCAGCCGGCTCAGGCCGGCACGCCGGGCCGAGCTCGGAGTGAGCCGGAGGGGCCGCGGGGACTGGGCCGAGCTCGGAGTGAGCCGGAGGGGCTGCGGGGACGGGCCGAGCTCGGGGTGAGCCGGAGGGGCCGCGGGGACGGGACGGGACGGGCCGAGCTCGGAGTGAGCCGGAGGGGCCGCGGGGACGGGACAGGCAGAGCTCGGAGTGAGCCGGAGTGGCTGCGGGGACGGGCAGAGCTCGGAGTGAGCCGGAGGCGCCGCGGGGACGGGACAGGCAGAGCTCGGAGTGAGCCGGAGGGGCCGCGGGGACTGGGCAGAGCTCGCAGTGAGCCGGAGGGGCTGCGGGGACGGGCCGAGCCCTTACCGGCGGCAGCCGCAGCACGAACTGGCTCTCCAGCTCGTGCGGAGCATCGTCCTTGCCCTTGCTCATGTCTCCTCCTCCAGCTCCGCTAGGAACACACGTTCACCTCGCCCTCGGCAGGGTTCCCGCCCGGAGAGCTCACCCGGGACGCCGGCACAGCCTGCACAGCCTCCCCAGCCCCGGTCCCTCAGCCGGCCCGGTGCCCGCCCCGCGGAAGCCCAGCCCGGCGCGCCG
The DNA here is from genome assembly GCA_013400315.1 of Bombycilla garrulus. NCBI lineage: Eukaryota > Metazoa > Chordata > Aves > Passeriformes > Bombycillidae > Bombycilla > Bombycilla garrulus. The sequence continues at coordinate 955,986 of VXBU01005733.1, forward strand.
CCCCTTCCGCTCCGTCCCCGTTCCAGCCCCTCCGTGCCCGCTCCGTGCCGCTGCCATGGGGGCCGGGTTCGGCGCGGGGCTGGCCCTCGCCCTGGCCTCCAGCGCCTTCATCGGCGGCAGCTTCGTCCTGAAGAAGAAGGGGCTGCTCCGGCTGTGCGGCCGCGCCAGGGCAGGTACGGCCGCTCCCGGGGCGCTGCTCCCGCTGCCTCCGCCGAGGGTCGTGAGGAGAATCTTGTTTGGATTCATCTGAGGTTTCTCGTTTGTTTTCCCCGCACTCAGGGCAAGGAGGGCACGCGTACCTGCGAGAGTGGCTTTGGTGGGCAGGGCTGCTGTGCAGTAAGTACCGCGCTCGGGCTGTGGTAAGGCACACTTATCGTGGGATCACGGAATTGTTTGGGTTGGTGGAGACCTTAAAGATCCTCTCGTTCCAACCCCCTCCCGCTATCCCAGGTTGTTCCAAGCCCCGTCCAACCTGCCCTTGGACACTTCCCGGGATGGGGCAGCCACAGCTTCTCTGGGCACCCTGTGCCAGGGCCTCCCCACCTTCACAAGGATTAATTTCTTCCTGGTTTCTTATCTAAACCTACTCTCTTTCAGTTTCACCCCATTCCCCCTTGTCCTGTCACTACATGCCGTTGTTAAAAGTCTCTCTCCCTCTTTCTTCTAGGCTCCCTTCGCATACTGGAAGGCCACAATTAGGTCACTCCAGAGCTTTCCCTTTTAAAATTGTTTGTGGTTGTTTCCAATCACTTTCATATTTTGTTAGTTATTTTTGTTTGACTGCTTGAGTTTTATCCAAGTTTCTGTTGACAGTGTTGATCTAATTGTAGCTAAACTGTTCTAAAGTCTCATGCATGACCAAGTTTCTGTGCTAAGCAGGAGCTGAGGAGTTGGTTTAGCTGGATTGGGTTAAGTGCTTCAGAAGTGGCCTGCCCTGAGGAGCAGTGATAATGGCACATCCAGCACCCTGTACAGCAACTTCAGCAGCTTTACTTTACACTTTTCAGTGTTAAGAACCAACTGTAACTGATTTACCCTTTAAAACATTGTAAAAGCTGTTCCATGAAAAGGACACTGATGCCTTTCAGCTTTGTGGAAATTACAAAAATACTTTCTGTGGTTGCTGTCACTGTAGAGGCATCTCTGTGAGGAAGGATCACTGTGCACAACACTGAGCCTCCTCATCCCAAGAGAACCTGTGTGGAGTTTCTGCTTGTTCTTGCTGGTGCTGTTCTTCCCTGGCTGCTCAACACACCTCAGAGAAACAGGATGCTCAGGAGGAAACTTTTCTGACTACACTCAAACTTGTATTATGGTGAATTGCTCCCACTTTGATGCTCACAGGAGCTTCTCTTGCAGTGGGAGTTGGAGAAGCTGCAAATTTCGCCGCCTATGTCTTTGCCCCTGCAACACTGGTAACTCCGCTGGGTGCTCTGAGTGTCCTTGTTAGGTAAGCAGCCTCAGAAACAGCCTCACTTCACCTGCCAGCCCTTAGGGATGAAAGCAGTGGCTCTCCCCTCTCCTCAGGTATCCATTTCTTGTCCTAATTGGTTCCGGATTTTTTTTTTTTCTTTTTCAGTGCAGTTCTGTCTTCCATCTTCCTGAATGAGCAGCTGAATGTTCACGGGAAGATTGGCTGCATCCTGAGTATCCTGGGCTCCACTGTGATGGTGATCCATGCTCCACAGGAAGAAGAGGTTTCCAGCCTGGAGTCAATGGCAGAGAAGCTGAAAGATCCAGGTACTAAAATAAAAGGATTTCTGTTAACTTCAGGCTAATGACAGTAGAAGATGGGATACAACTTGGATAGATTGGAAAGGACTGAACTAAATGGTAATGGAGCTGTTTTTTGTTCTGCACACCCCACCAGAATCATTAATATTTACTAAGTGGGCTGGTTTTTTACTGTCTATGAGGTATAGATGCAAAAAGTGAGGAGCAGGGAGATGAGGTGCAGCTGTCTGAAGAAGGGATTGGCCTGTGGCAGTGCCAGGAATTGCAGAGGGAATTCCTGTACATAAGGGTGGTAATGGTGTGGCTGAGAGAAGACAGAGGAGGAAATTCAGGCAGAAGAATTCAAGGAGTTATGCCCAAGATCAGGTAGTCCTGGTATTTATGTTAGAGGATGGATCAAGTCACAAGGATATGATGTAGGCAATGGCACAAACGGCAGAATAAACCAGAAGAGATGGAGGAAGGAAACATAAGAGCAAAGCAGTTGCTGCTCATTAGGGGAAGCACTGGCAGGGCATTCCTATGATGTGGGACTTTCCTTTTTATTCCACCAGTCTGCAGAATTCAGCCACAGCTCCCCAAGCCCTCTGCCACCTTCCTGGGCCTCCTGCTGGACTGGTGAAAAGCACCCCAGCTCTGTTAGTGTTGTGGAGCCTGGCTGTGCCCCTGCCCCTCCCAGCAGACTGTATCCCCAACAGCCTGACTTGTGATCACTCTCTAGTGAGCTGTTGCTGTCTCTGCAGCTTTGCTCAGGCTTTCCAACCCTGTTCCCTTCATATGGAGGTCAGAAAGGCTGACAGGGCAGTTTCCTGCCTGTCCTCCAGCTCTGCTTTGCTGTTCAGTCATATGTGTCACTGGTGCTGCTGTGTTCTGATGGGAGTTCTTGAATTTTTCCTTCCCCAAGGATTCATTGTATTTGCTGTGTGTGTCCTGGTGAGCTCCCTTCTGCTCATCTTTGTGGCTGGACCCCGTTATGGACAGAGCAACGTCCTGGTTTATGTTTTGGTCTGCTCAGCCATTGGCTCACTGTCCGTATCCTGCGTCAAAGGCCTGGGGATTGCCCTGAAAGAACTGTTCTCTGGGAAACCAGTGCTGAAGGAACCCCTGGGCTGGGTGCTCCTGGTGTGCCTGGTGATCTGCATCAGCATCCAGATCAACTATCTGAACAAAGCCCTGGACATTTTCAGCACCTCTGTGGTCACGCCCATCTACTACGTGCTGTTCACCACGGCAGTCATGACGTGCTCGGCCATCCTCTTCAAGGAGTGGCAGCACATGGTGCTGGGCAACATCGTTGGCTCCATCAGCGGCTTCCTCACCATCGTGTCGGGCATCTTCCTGCTGCACGCCTTCAGGGACATGCCCTTCCCGCCCAGCCTGCTGCCCCTGTTCCTGCAGCCAGGCAGGGCAGAGCCACACCCACCCTGGGGCACTGGCGACAGACATCAGTCCTGCCAGCACCAGCCTCTGCTGCCCTCCGAGGACAAGGGCTCTCAGAGTGCAGAGGAGGAGGAGGAGGAGAAGTGAAAGCAAGTGAGGAAGGATCTGAACTGCTGGCTTCCTGCTCCCACTGCCAAGGCTGAACATGCTGCTGCAGGAGCAGGAGCTGTGAGTTACCCTCTGCCTGCCCCAGGAGCTGACAGGGCCAGCAGCCTCCTGTGGCTACAGACAGGAGCCCTGGGAACTGCCCAGCTCCTGGCATCCTGTGCTTCTTCACTGTTCTTTTACGTGAAGAATTGATCTGCCCTCAGACCTCAGCTGTGCAGAGAGAGGCCTGCAGCACTAACACAGTGCTAACCCTGACTCCAGGGCAGATCACACATTTGGGGAGGCTCACGCTGTTTTTTAAAACCAGAATTAACAGTTATAGAATGATCTAACATGGTGCTAAGGTTACACAGGGAGAAGATGGATAACTGGCTTTAAAGGTGACAAAAAGAGTATTAATGCAAAAATTCCTCTGTCAAGTACTTGGTTTTGCTCACTCTGCTAGAATTTATTTACAGATTCACATCCAAAAACAGAATACAGCCCAAACTGGGAAACTTCAGTGGTGCTGCCACATGCTGCTGTGGCTCTTACAGAGGGACCAACCTCTTCATGCAACATCTGCTGTGCAGGTTAATGAAGCTTCCTGTATTCTATTAAAAACTGATCTGTTCAGTTAGCAAGTGCTGAGTGATACATTTATACCAAGAGCTGTGGAGGATCACAGGGCTAGGAAGAACTCTGTGAGTGCTCCAGAGGAACTCAGGCTGGGACAGGAGAGGGAATCACCTACTCTGGGAGCCTAGTCCTTAGCTATTGAGGTAACTTTCTGTCAGATAACTAGACAGCTGTGCTCTCCCTCACATGGGTTTACATCTGCACAGCTGCTGAGCACATCCTGAGTTTGTTCCCAGGAAGGCTGCTGGCTACAAGCCACCCACGCTGGGAGCTCACATGCTCTGTCCAGCAGCCCCTGCAGTGGGTGGTGTGCAGAACTGCTTTACCAGGCTCTGTAGAGCTCCAGACCACTGCCAGTGTCACTCCAGGCTTCCCAAAGCCCTGTAGCATATGAGCACTGCTGAAATGCTGCTGCCTTCCCAGAGAGCTAGTTGTTTTTCCAGTTTGAAGTTCCTCTTTGTGTCCTGGGGGCAGAGGTTCAGAAGACACACCCACAGGCTGCCTGCCAGAATCTCCTCAGGTGAAGGTGCACCAGGTTATAAAAAAGCTGGTTAGTTATTCCCTGCATTTAGTCTCTCTAAAAAGGAACAACTCTCCAGGACAGCAGGAGCTGTTAGCCTTTTGGGGAAGAGGAGGAAAGGCCACAGCCTCTCCCAGAAACAAGCTTGATTCATGAGACCAAATTAATTGAGCAACAAATCAGAATTCAGAAAAGGCCTTGTAGCCAGAAGACAGTTATGCCCCCTTCCTAGTAGTTTTGCCATAAATAGGATAACTGGGAAGGAGGGGGAGTGACAAGAAGGCCATATTTTCCATTCTCAGCAGTGATCTATCTGAAAAAAGGAGAATCTCATATTAAAAATTGACCCAGTTAATATTTATTACATTTACCCAGGGAAAGCAGTTAATGGAGCATGTCAGCATCGACAGAGTTGTGCTGCAGTGTGAAAATTGGTCACTTGGCCATATGAATGATTCACCTACGGAAGCCTGGCAGTATTTTCCAGCAGTGGCACTGCCTGGGATGATCACTGCTCCCAACATGCTCTTCTTGCTCGGGGTGCATGTCCCAGCCTGCGATGGTGCCCGGGGGCAGGTGAGGATGTGCCCAGGAGGGCTGCTTTGTGCAGCACTGTTTAAGGCTGGCCTCACGCAGAGCCGAGCTTCCCATCAGCGCTGGGAGCATCCGTGAAACGAACACCAGCAGCTCTCTGCCCAGCCGAGGGGGCACATCCCGAACGCTCCCTGCGTGGCACCGGGGTCCCGGCTAGAGGTGCCCCCCGGCCCGCGAGCAGCACATCACCCCGACCTGGAGCGTCCTTGTGTCTGGTGTGGGCTCTCATCTGGCTGCAACTTCCCCGAGACTGGCATGTAATTAAATCCTGCCCCCCCCCGAGCCGATCCTGGCTCATCGGGCAGCGGAGTGACCAGGAGCGGGCATGGGCGAGGGCCCGGCCTGGCGGGGCTGGGTCCGGCTCAGTCGGACAGGCTCTCCGAGAAGGCCGACTTGGACTTCTGCGTCTGCTCCAGCCGGTTCAGGATGAACTGGCTCGTGTCGATGAAGCGCTCCACGCAGTTCACGAAGCACGTCTCGGCCCGGCTGTCCAGCTTGGGGCCCGGCTTGTCCATGCACTTCTCCTGCACACAGCGGGGTCCCGTTGGTACCGCAGCCCGGCCCCCCGACCCGCACCGGAGCCGTACCTCTGGGCAGCCCCAGCCCCCGCACACGCTGCCCGCACCTCGGGACCCCGCTCCTCTCGGGACCCTCTCCCCGCCCCGCCGCTCCCGGAGAGCCGCTCCCTCCCGCTCCGTGCCCACCGGAGCTGGGGCTGCTCCCGCGGCGGCTCCATTTTGTCCCCGTCAGCCTCCTCCTCCCCCCGGGGACAAAGGTCTGCGCGGCCTCCCGGCCCGCCTTGCCCCCACCATCGCGACCGGGTCACCGGAGCCGCCGGCCCCGCTCGCCGCCCGTACCCAGCAGAGCTCGGTCATCTGGTGCACCAGCTGCTGGAAGCGCTGCTTCTGCGTCTCCACCTCGATGAAGCGCTGGAGCTGGGGGTCGGCCCCGCCCAGCCCCGCGGCGGACGGCGTGTCCATGGCGCTCCCGGTGTGCCCCGGCGTGCCCCGCTCCNTTATTGTCCGGGACCGGCGGAGCGGGACCGAGCGGCGTGGGACCGAGTGGGGTCTGTGCGGCCCCGGGGCGGTGGTGGGGCTCCGGGGTGTGATGGGGCTCTGGGGCGGTGGTGGAGTTCCGGGGATGTGATGGAGCTCCGGGGCGCTGATGGAGTTCCAGGGATGTGATGGAGCTCCCGGGATGTGATGAAGCTCCAGGGCAGTGATGGGGCTCTGGGATGGTGATGGAGTTCCGGGGTGTGATGTAGCTCTGAGCATGTGATGGAGCTCCAGGGCGCTGACAGAGCTCCCGGGATGTGATGGAGCTCCGGGGCGCTGATGGAGTTCCAGGGATGTGATGGAGCTCCGGGGCGATGATGGAGCTCCGGTGATGTGATGGAGCTCCGGGGATGTGATGGAGTTCCAGGGGTGTGATGAAGATCCAGGGCAGTGATAGGGCTCTGGAACAGTGATGGAGTTCCGGGGATGTGATGGAGCTCTGAGCATATGATGGAGCTCCAGGGTGCTGATGGAGCTCCAGGGATGTGATGAAGCTCTGAGCATGTGATGGAGCTCCAGGGTGCTGATGGAGCTCTGGGGCGCTGATGGAGTTCCAGGGATGTGATGGAGCTCTGAACATGTGATGGAGCTCTGAGCATGTGACGGAGCCGTGGGCACAACCCTGGGTCCCCCAGGCTCCTGCAGGCCCGTGCCGTGTCTGTGACACCGTGCCGCGTGCGCGGGTCTGTCCCGCTGGGCAGTGGTGGCGCTGGGCAGGGGTCAGCGGGCGGTGCCCACGGTCAGCACTCCTCGTCGGCAATGTCCAGGATGCTGCCCAGCAGGGCGGTGAACGTGGGGCGCTCCTCAGGCTTCTGTGGGGTGAGAGGGGAGCTGGCTGGAGACCGTGTCTGCCCCAGCCACACCCTGAGGAGCCCATCACCCTGCCGGGGTGGCCAGAGGTGTCACCAGGGGTGGTGGCACTCACCTCGTGCCAGCAGCTGTACATGATGGCGTAGACCCGCTCCGAGGCCGCCTGTGGCCGGTACAGGCGCAGGCCTTGGATGACGTGCTCGGTTGTCTCGCTGTTATTAAACCTCTCGTAAGGCATCTTCCCCAGGGAGTAAACTTCCCACATCAGGACGCCTGTTGGGAACGGCAGGGAGAGCTCACGGCATTGGAGCGCCTGTGCCTGCACCTGCTTTGCAGAGGAGCTCCCAACCTCCAAATTGTCCATGCTGTGCCCTTACCAAAGGACCAGACGTCAGACTTGCTGCTGAACCTGCTGTACAGCAACACTTCAGGAGGAGACCACCGCACTGGAAACTTGGACCCCATGGAGCTCGTGTACTCATCATCTAGCACATACCTGCAGCAGGAAAATGGATCAGGGTGCCTCACCTGGACTTCACATTTCGCTCCTGCACACAACCGACCCAGCCCAAAAGGAATGGGCAGCTCAGAATGAGCAGAGGTTGCAGCTCTGCTTGGGTTTCTGCAGTAAATGTGTGTTTGAATTGCAGAAGAGATTGGCTGACATGGAAGGACAGCAAAAAGATGTGGAGAGGAAGCTGAGCTGGGAGATTAGAAGTAGGGGAAACAAGATGCAAAGAGAGGGGGGAAAGGGCCAGGGGTAGTAAGAAAAGAATGGTGGAAAATGGAGAGGCAGAAGGCTGAGCCAGGCAGATGAAATGGGAAGACAAAGGGAAAGCAGAGCTGCAAGGTGGTGGGGACAAAGACTAAAGAGTGGAATTGCTGAAAGGAGGAGATGGGGTACTGAGGCAGGAAAGTGACACAGACACATCTACCAGACCTGGAAAGACCAAAATCTGACACTTTCACAATTCCTTGGTCATTCACCAAACAGTTTCGAGCAGCCTGTGAATGGAGAGGTGGAAGCAGTTACTTCTACCTGTTTTTGCCTCTCCCATCCCCTTGCAGCAGGTGAACTTCATCTCAGCCCCACCCACCAAACCCTTCACCTCACTTTGTCCTGCAAGTTCACCTTGCCTGGGGCAAGCTAGAAAGTCCTCAGCAGAGAGCAACCTCCAAGCATCCTATTTATCTATGTAGGGATTTTGCCTGAGCAAAGCAGCCAGAGCCCTACCAGGTCTCTGTGCAGGAACTGCTTGGATTCCAGGTACTCCATAGCTTCACAGACATCCTTGCACATCTCCAGCAGCTCGGCAGGCTGGAAGCGCTGCCGTGTTTCCTTCAGGAAGTTCAGGAGGCAGCCGTTGGCCATGTACTCGGTGATGATGAAGATGGGACGCTGCTTGGTGCAGACCCCGTAGAGCTGCACCAGCTTCTCATGCGACAGGTTCCTGTGTTGGGGACAAGAGCACTTCTGAGTGTCTAGAAAGCCAGGCAGCGAAGGAATCACCTGTGAATAAGGAGAGTTGGGGAGGGGAAGGTGCTGCTGGCCCAGCTGACAGTGGAAAACTTCACCAAGGAATCAGCACAAAATCAGTGGGATCTTGGATGCATTCTGCAGAGTATGGGACTGCCCAAGGCTGTCCCTCCACACTCCCAGGAGTGCAGCCATTGGAGCATCTAGCACTGATCTGTGTGGTGCTCACCACTTACATCATGACTTTGGCTTCGTCAATAAACTCGTCCTCTGACATGGAGCCCTCCCTGATCATCTTGATGGCAACGTTGTACTGGCCTCTCCACTTCCCGTACTTCACCACGCCAAACTGCCCCGTCCCAAGTTCCTTCAGGAAGGTCAGATCCTTGGGATCGATCTCCCATGACCCTAGGACAGACAGTGTGAGTGCAATGTGGGTACAGGTTACCTCCCTGCTCCAATCATCCTGGTCTAGCAAGCCCAGGAAAAGCTCACAAGCATTTGCTGCCTGAAATCATCCACAAAATCCACAAAATCAATTTGTTCCTCCAGGGGATGGTTGTGGAGTCTTTTGGTCAATACTGTCACCAGAGGGCAGTTGGGGAGTGGTTCCTGGCAAGGCTGTGAGCCATGGGACAGCCAGGATCCCAGCCTGGGAAAGCTGCTGCCAGCAGGAACAAACCCTGCAACCAGGGAGCTGCGAGGTAGCCCAGGCTGGCTTACCATAGCCAAGGCCAGCTGTGGAAGGAGCACTTTTCTTGTGCTGAGACACGGGGTACTTCAGTCTGGATATGAGCCCTGAAACACAGCAGGAGAAATTGCCACTCTAGGCATTCCTGCCACATTCCAGCAGGGAATACAACTCCTGCCTTTGGCACAGGGAGGTGGGGATACCGTGGTGCCGGTGAGAGCAGTGCTGGCTTTGCTCTGGCTCCAGAACACCGACCTGCAGAGTTGTGCTGGTGGTACGTGATAAGCTCTGGGATGCTGTTGAACAGGTGTTTTTCTGCCAGGTAATACTGGTTCTGGGGGGTGCAGCACACCACATAGTGGCGGATCGTGCCTTGCGGATCTCTGGAGAGGGAGAACATGAGGTCAGTGCCATGGGGAGGAGCAGCAGAGGGTGAAGGGTGCCTGGAGGGGCCCTCTGAGGGAGGAACAAGGTGTTCTTAGAGCTACTCACACAGAGGACTTGGCATAGACAGACACGGTGTATTTCCCCGTCTTGCTGGTGGAATCTCGGACAATGAAGCCCCCTTCCTTACCCTAAAACAGAAAGGGGAAAGGGCACTGGGTGGTTGTGGGGACTGTGTGTGACTGTGGCAGACAAAACTGAAAGTGAGTGAAGATCACAGCACGGCTGGAGAGGATGCAGTGAGTCAGAGGAATCATCCTTCCAGTCCCTGCATGGGAGGCCACCTCCTGAAGTGGCTGCCTGGAGGAGCTCACACTGGGATAGGGAAGGTTCCTGGGGCTGTTGGGGCAATACTCCTGTCCAGAAAAGCCAGGGTTGGTCCCATGCTGGACGTGATGTGAGAACAGCCCATGGAGGGCTGGTGTGTAGAGCACGCCCAGCTTCGGGAGGCAACACTCACCTCCTGTTTCAGAAGTTGCTCCGCTTGGCTCCGAGTGATATTCTTTGAGTACCACCTGGAACAGGGACACAGCCATCAGGGAGATCTCCACAGCCACCTCTGTCCCCAGCCCAGTGTGACCCTGGCCAGCCAGGACAGAGAGCAGGGCAGGATGGCTGCCAGGGGCTGGCGGCTGTCAGAGGGTGGGGAAGAGGGAGAATCACCCAGCCAGGCTGGGCTCACAGGCTGTGCAGGGTAACAACCAAACAGAAAATGTCTCCAACCAAGTGCAACTTGCCAGCTCCCTGTGCCCTCTCTTACTCAAAGATCTCCAGGGAATTTCTGGTTTCAGTGACGTAGTTGCTGGGGATGTATCCTTCCCTCCTGCAGGAGAAAAGGGGCTGGTCACACTCCAATGGAGGAGCCCAAGGGGAAAGGCTATTCCTATCTCAGGAGGCTGAATAGAAACGTGCTCATAAATGTTGGTGCAAACCTCTCTGTGGAGGGCTGACACCACAGCTGCTTTCAGCCTCCTCCCCAGGGCAGCCCACAGGGGGGCAGGCACCTTTTGGGATGCCATGGGGATGTGTTTTGGGATGCCATGGGAATGTGTTTTGGGGTGCCATGGGGCTGTGTTTTGGGGTGCCATGGGGGTGTGTTTTGGGGTGCCACGGGGGTGTGTTTTGAGGTGCCATGGGGTGTGTTTTGAGGTGCCACGGGGGTGTGTTTTGAGGTGCCATGGGGATGTGTTTTGGGGTGCCATGGGGATGTGTTTTGGGGTGCCATGGGGGTGTGTTTTGGGGTGCCATGGGGATGTGTTTTGGGGTGCCATGGGGGTGTGTTTTGGGGTGCCATGGGGGTGTGTTTGCCCCCCAGGGCCTGAGCACCAGGGCAGGGCCGCGGGCAGTGGGAGCTCTCACCCGTTCTTGTCCCGGGCTTTCCACCAGGGCAGGTGGCTCTCCTCCAGGATGAAGTACTGCTCGCCCTTCTGCAGCTGCAGGTCCTGCGCGTTCATCGGCTCGTAGTTGTACAGGGCCACCACCTTCTTCATCTCCCCTGCTGCGCTGGGGGCCGGCTCGGGAGGCAGAGGCTTCATCACCATCTTCCCACAGGGAGAGGGAGAGCGTGGGACACGGTCAGACTTGCGCACACACCACGTGAGAGCCTTCCCAAGCCTGGCAGGGCGGGGGTCTCAGGCAAGGTCAGCACAGTGTTTGTCTCAGCTCCCACCCATTTCCTCTCTCTGGACTTTTCATCAAAACATTTCTCCCCATCTTCATAAAAATAAAAGTTTTTTTCTTTACCTTTTGGCTTAACCTGTGAATCTTCCAGCCTACATCAGGGCTTTAATCTCTCAACTGCCCTGGGAAACCTCAGGGTTATGATCATTTGACTTTCCTACAGGCCTTTGGGCTCCATCCCCTGCTTCAAGTTCCTTCTCCCTTAGGTCACCATCATGACCTCCCTCCCCAGAGCAGAGTCCTGGCCTGTACATCTCTGAGCAGTCACTGAACATGTTGGCTTTTTCCAGGCAGATCTTTTCTCCAACACTTTGGAGCAAACCCTAATGCTGGCCTTTACCTGGTCCTCCTCAGGAGTTGGGGGAAGTGGCTTCTTTGTCTTGCGATGCGACCGCCCGACTTTTAAACCTTGAGAACAGAGGAGAGGCTGAGGTGAGCCAAGATCCCTGGCTCTGTGCTGTGGTGGTCCCCAGGGCAGGGGGAGGAGGCAGTGGGAGGGTGCCTGGTGCCTTACTGCCATTCCTGCTCTCCAGAATCTGGCAGCCCATGGCGTTCTTGGCAGTCTGGGAGCAGCACAGGTACTGGCCGTCGATCCAGAAGCAGGGGTGGTACTTCTGCACCAGGTCGCTGTTGTAGCGAATCACTGTGGCAGAGGAGGGAAGATGTGTGTGACTGAGTCCCCAGGCTGCTGCAGGAGCTCTCTGCTCCCTGAATGCAAGTGGTCAGCTGCATTAAACCATTTCCTCTCAGCTGTGCTGCTGTGCTCTGATGTTCAGGTTTCCCTGAGCTCGTCTCTCATTTCAGTGCTGTGGCTGTGCAATCCCTGTGCTGCGCCTGGCTTTTCCACGGGCAGAGGAGGGCACTGCCACCACCCTGTGCCCACTCAGAGGCCTCCCTTGCAGGGAGAATGTTCCCTCGCCAGTGAAATGCTGGGGGATATTCTCATTCCTCTCCTTGCCACTGACAGGAATGAGAAGGTGTCTTTACAAACAAACTCTGGGCCTGATGGTAGATAAAGCCAGGTACAGAGAGGTGAAAGAAGCAGTGGGGAGAACCATAAATTCCACAGGAGTTCCACTAACTGACACAGACTGTTACTCACTCAAGACTGTGCTAAATCTCTGAACTTAGAGAAAAAGAACAGAGACACAGAGGAAAAGAAAAGATCTCAGGTGTTAGGCATTTTGGGAAGTCTGTACCTCTCAAGTACCTCAGCCCTTGGGGAAAGAGAGAGAGGAAAATGCACCTGGGAAATTAGGATAAAAAGGAGGCTGCATCCCCTAAAACTTCGAGAGACCCCAGGGGAAATGCCCTGTCTTTATTCAAATAAAGTTACAGGACTCCTCTGTCACCACTTTTGGACATAAACCTCTGGTGTTTGTCGATTAATTTTCCTGACACCAGGCAGGCTGACAGCTTCCTCACACTTCTCCCCAAGCTAGAGGGACAACTGGATGTGCCTGAACACTGCCAGCAGCCTGGGGCTGGCTGCATGGGGTGCAGAGAGCCCCTTCTTGGGTGGAGTGAGAGGAGGACATCCTGACAGGAAAGAGACAGCATTTTCTCTCCTTTCCCTGTGTGGCTTGAGCTGCCAGAGCAGCCCTCCTCCCTCAGCAGGGAAGTGGGGAGAGGACCGGCTGCTGCGCTGGGCTCTTGTGAGATAAGCGACTTCCCCGTTATCAGCCTGCCCCTCTTCCGCCCCGCTCCGGCCAACTTCCCGTGTAGCTCAGGCGGCTGATCCCACCGTGCCGGCACAAACCCACAGAAACACACACACACACACACAGACACACACGCCAGGAGGCACACACAGGCGGCTCCAGCAGATTTTGGTGCCCTTGGCACAGCGCTGCTGCAACACACTCCCAGCTCGAGGAGGGAGCACCCACCCAGCCGAGCTCAGCATCACCGAGCAAGGCTCGCGGTGGTTTGGGAAAGATGCTCCCTGGCTCCCAGCAGGCTTGTGGTCCGTGTTTCCTAAAGCACTGGGCACTCAGCCCACACATGCCAAGGCAGCACAGCCGTATGGCCACATCTGCTAGTTCCTCTTGCCCTCGACAATTTCTGAGCCTGCTTGAGCTACCCTGGAGCAGGTTTGTGAGAGGGCAAGGAGCCTCAGCCGAGGGTGGCAGTGCCCACCTGTCCCGGGCAGGAGCAGCTCGCTCTTCCTCAGACCTGGGACAGGTACCCATTATCCAGCGAGCCCCGGGAGCCCGGCACTGTGGGCAGGCACGGCTGAGCTCCGTGCTGGCTTCCCGAGGGAGCTGCAGAGCTCGGCACACACTCACCGCTCTTCAGCTGGTGGATCCAGCGTTTGCGCAGCTCCTCCGTCGGGGAGAAGATGTACAGGGGCCCCTCGTCATAGACCACCTGCGGGAGCACGCACCTGAGCACGGCGGGCAGGGCTCTCACGGCTCGCACGGGCGGAGCCCAGCTTGTGGCGACCCCGAGCCAGCCCTGCTCGTGTCTGCTGGCCCCGCACGGTGCTCGCGGGACCGTGACAAAGAGGTTAAAAATAAGCCCCCTCCCCCGAGACTTTCCACTTCCTTCTCTGACTTTCGGTGTGCCGGGGGTGCACAGGGTGCCAGCAGGGCAGGCAGCTGGGCTGGGGGCTGAGTGTGCAGCCAGCATCCCTCCAGCATCAGCCAGGGGACTGAAAGGGGCAGGACAGAGCTCAGATGCAGGTTTCCATCTCAAATAGAGCTCAAAGAGGCTCATCTGGCTGCCCCAGGCAGCGTGGACAGCAGCAGTGTCTCCAAGAGGTGAGTGACACCTGGCACCGGGGCAGTGATGCCCCAGGCCCCTGTGGGCTCCTCCCCTCAGGACCTGCCACCAGAGTGGACCAGCAAAGAGGGTGCAGTGAAAACTCACCTGGAAGGGGTAGGGAAAGCGCTCGATGATTGAGATCTGCTCCATGTTGTAATCCTCCCCTTTCCTCTGGAAGAGACAGGCAGAGATGGATGCTGGCATCTCCCCTGGAGCAGGCCCACAGGTTTTGGATCCCCCTGCTCTGCATCAAGCTGGACCCTGGTATGGCATGGACAGAGCCCCCCACGCCAAGCAGGGCTGTCCCCTACTGCCATCACCCCAGGGATTCCCCATCTCCCCCATGGAGGGGACAGGGGACAGATGCAAGGACCCTGGGACCCTCCTCACCGGGACCTGCCGCTCAGGGGGAGGGTTGTTTTCAGGTGCCACTGTCTCCACACAGGTGATCTTCTCAATGTCCACGGAGCCCTTCTTACTGCCCCGGCGCTGCAAGAGACAGTCTTGTTTCAAATGGTCACCGAGGGGAGACCTGGAGGGACTCAAACCACCCCCTCTCCCTGTCCAGCCACCCCTTGTGCTACGTGCTGGCAAGGGACAGCTGTGGCCCCGGACACCGGCATGGCACAGCCCCTGTGGCTGCAGACTCACCCCCCGCTCAAAGTCGTACTCGTAGTAGGACAGCTTGCTCTCGGTCAGCAGGAACAGGCGCTTCTTGAAGTTGAGGGGAGATGTTTTCTTCTTCTGCTGCGAGCGCTTCAGGAAGATGCTCTCCAGGATGACACTGGCCATGTCAGCCCCCTGCTGTCCCCCGAGCTGTGCTCACCGGGTGCTGTGGGCAAGGCAGCACTGACACGGCGCTCACTCAGCCCGAAACCTGCTGCACCTCGCTCAGGGCACTGTCCCCTTGCCCCAAGGGCAGACAGGGCGTGCTGGGACCCCCACAGCGAGGGGAGCCAGCCGCAGAGGTGTGAGGGAAGGTCAGCGTGGGTGGTTTGGGACGGCACCTCTCCCGGCCCCTCTCCCACACCAGGCTGCAGAGCAAGCCACCAGCTGGGCTCCTTCTCCTGCTGCAGAGGCCCCCAGGATACACAAGATGGACAGAGAGCTGGAGGAAGAGGGAAAGGGGGGAAGCCTGGAGGCGCAGGGCGGAGCGCGGAGCCAGCTGTGACAGCCCGCAGGGCTCCTCCTCCCCTCCAGCCCGTGCATGTGAGCCTGTGTGGGCTGTTTCCTCCTGCCCCACCGCAGCCACTTCGTGCTGGCGACCTGCTGACTTGGCAGCGTGCAAGGGGTGGCCACGGGAGACCAGTCCCTAAAAAGCTGTGGGTAGGTCCTGGCCCTGAAAAGTCGCAGTGCAGGGCTGCCCAGAGCACGGAGTAGCCCCAAAGTGATCCTTCCCCTGTGTGTCCACGGAGCCTGCAGGAGTGCAGGGAGGAGCTCAGCCTCTCCCTCCCCTGTGAGCAGCACTTGTCAGTGGCCAGGCTGGAAGGGCTGCCTCCAGCCAGCAGGCAGAGGGCTTAAATCCTCCCCCAGGCATCAGCAAAGCTCCCCTGAGCCTCTCAGGGGACGGGCAGGGCAGTAAAGGGCTCATGAGAGCCTTGCATCCCACTGCTGGCTGGCCTCTGGGGGCTGGAAATTGCCCTGGCCCATCTCTTGGAGCAGCCCCTGCATCTGGCCCCATCCCTCCATGCTGTACCCAGGAACTGTGACCCCCAGGAGGGCCCAGCACACCCCAGAGCCACGCGGGCTGTGACCAGCACCTGACTGCAGTGTGGGGAGCTGGGAGTGAGCTGGGATCCCCTAGAGCCCGGCTCCATGTCTCCTGCCTGACCACCTACAGTCCCTGCTTCCCCTCCACCCACACCTTGTTCCCTTTTTTCCTCCTATAAGCACAGCTTTGGAAAGCAGCCTGGGAGAAGCTGGTTTTTCCCCCCTGCTCCCCACAGCCCGTCTCCTCGGGGGGAGGCTCAGAGGTGAGCCACAGACAGGGGTTCAGTCCTCCCCTTCCTCAGCTGATTATTCCATCCACTCTCCTCACACAGGAGATGGGCATTGGCTCGCTCACAACAGGGTCAGGTGGGGAGCAGAGATGCCAGGACCCAGTCCCACACTCTGTGCCTCTTGGCAAATTAAGCCCCAGCTTGGAGACAAGGAGCAGAGGTGTCCTCCCACCTGCTGGCAATGCCCAGACGCTCCCAGCACAGCCCCTGCTGCAGTACTGATCCTGCCCCAGTGTCCCCAGAGAGGCTGGGGACAAGCAGGATTCCTTCTCCCAGGCTTCCCTCTTCCCTCCCTGTGGTTCTTATGGCTCAGACCTTTCCAGCTTGTTTGGGTGGTCAAAAACCCCCAACTTAAAAAATTAGTCATCAGAGTCTTTTGGAACAAACAGCAGCCCGAGTGTGCAGATTGAGGCCTCAGAAGGAGGGATCTGGGGTCCCTGCAGGTGGCTGGTGTGGCCCCTGACCCCCAGACGGCTGGCAGGGTGCTGCATGAGCCCAGAGTGACCACCCTGCAGCCTGTGCCTCATTTTCCCTGCTTATAAAGCGTGGCTGCTGGTGCTGGGTCCCAGGAGCGGGAGGGCTCCCACTGCCCTCCCTGGCACAGCCACAGGGGCTGAGCAGAGGGGCCCTGGGCTCCAGCCCATCCCAGCAGCAATGCCAGGGCCCTGGGGCTTTACCTGGAGTCACAGCAGCGGGGTCATGGCCAGCAGTGCCAGGCAGGGGGACACGTCCTCACCGTGTCCTTGATGGAACTGCTGGAGGGGAAAGCACAAGGAGTGTCTCAGAGGGCTTTTGTGCCCCATCGTGGCACAGCCTCCCTGTCCCCAGCAGTGCCACCAGACCCTGTCCCTGTCCTTGGTGTGGTGGCTGCCCCGCAGGGCTCACCCCCACAGCCACCACTGCTGTGCTGTGACAGCAGAGTGACGAGTGGGTGGCTGTGGAAGCGTGTCCTGTGTCCCCCTGCAGCCAGTGTGACTTCCTGCCACGCTCACACCTCAGCCCAGCGTGCTCTGGGACACCTCCAGGCCCGGCACACACTGCTGGCCTCATGCCACTGGACACCGTGTCCCACCATGGCCCCAAGGCCATCCCTCCTCCTCAGGCAAGCTCTGGCCTGATTCCTGCTAAGGAGTGAGCCACTGCTGGCTGATGTGCGGCTGGCAGGGGCCCGGGACAAGAGGGAAGGGTGACACAGTGTCTGTGAGTGACAAACTCCACAGCCCCCATGTTTCAGGCTGAGCCCTGAGGGTGTCAAAAAGGATGGGTGGGAGGGACAGAGGAGGAAACCTCCTGCATGGGAGAGACTCGTGAGCACACCCAGAGCTGCACACCAGCAAAAAGCACAGGTGAGGAATGGCCAAGGACACTGGCAGAACCCCAGCCCCTGCTCTTGGCCACCCCTGGGGTGCACCACGGGCATTCCCTGGCACCCCCAGCCCACCTCCCTGCCCTCTGCACCCCACAGCCCCACGGCCGGGTGACCGGGGTCACATGCCACCTGCTTGGAAGCGGGCAGGCTGTGGGACAAGGCAGAGCCCACTCAGCTTGGCTCACCCGCACCGTGTCCTGTGCCCAGCATGGCTCTCCTGCCCACAGGGAGCCCGGCAGAGGCGAGAGGCCACCAGCACAGGCCACATGGAGCCTCCCGCCACCCCGGCTGCGCCACAGCCACACCAGCAGGGCCCCGAGGTGCCCAGGAGCCCAGAGGCCAGCGCTGCCCCGTGCCGTGGCTCCCGGGGCTCCCCACTCACCGAGCCCTCGTGCCGCTGCTCCTGCCAGCCGGGATCCCACCGCGCGCCCACCCCGGCGGGTCGGGGTGCCCGTGGCAGCAGGGATGGGGAGAGACGGCAGGGTGCGCAGGGAGGAAGGACGGGGCCTCCCAACCCCACCCTTTCAGTTCCCCTTTTTTAGTTTTCTGACTCAGAGGCAGCATTAGTGTTTCCTCCTGCAGACAGCTGGGCCATTGCCGTGGGGTCACCAGGCCAGCGGCTGTGGTCGGAGCCTGCCCCGGGCTGTGGGCAGTGCCAGGGGTTGGCTGGGTTGCCGGACCACCCCTATGCTGTCCCAAAATGGGTTCTTTTCCCCGATGGGCGTGGGGCTGACCCTCACACAGAACCAAGGTATTTTCATTTACAGTTCTGTGCAGGAAGAGGTTTTGGTGGCAAATTCACAAAGCCAGCAGAGCAACTATCAAAACTTTTCACACTTTATATATTTTAGCAAATAAGAACATTAACCTTCATTGGCTACAGTTAACATCATTCTTTAGTATTCTATCTTGTAGCGAGAAATGATTCCTTCAATTATTATGTTAATTAGGCCACATGTTCAGTCTTGCTCTTCGTTTGGGTCAGTGGGTTTCTCACATCAGTGACTCGGTGGTGTGATCTCCCCATGCTGGAATCTCTCTTATCCATTCAGAGCTGATTTAACACAACTTTTTAGTTAGCTTAGCTAGTTACATCCTTGTCTTGAGAGCTCTGCCAGGCGTTCTTGTGCTCTTTAATTCTGCATTCTCTGTGCCCGTTATCAGCGGTAAATCCTTCTTCCCAAGCCTCGTCAGCTTCCGTCCAGATCTGAGATCGCTGAAACACGTCAAGCCTTAAACCTTAACAAGGGGCCGCTCTGTTGACACATAATTTGTCTTTCAAACGCGGGGACGTGACGGGCACACGGCAGGACCCGCAGGTCCCACCCCGGTCCCACCCAGCCCCAGCGCCAGCCCCCCGACATGGCTGCCGCCCCGCTGTCCTCCCGCCGCCAGGGGGCGCCATGCCCCGTGCCCTCCCCGGCACGCTCCTCTCTATGGTCCCCTGCTCGCTTTCACTTCCGCTTCCGGCCAGCGCCTCCTCTCCGGCCGCCGCCGCCGCCAAGATGGTGAGTGCTGGGGCTGGGCCGGGCTCCATCCGCCGGCATCCGCCGCGGGGCTGCGCCGGGCCGGGCTCCCTCCGCCGCGATGGCTGCGTGCTGGGCGGCCAGGCGGGCGCGGGGGCTTCCCCAAGCTCGGATGGCAGCACAGGGCCCGAGGGAAGGGGAAGGGAAGGGCGGGAGCGGGGCCTTGGAGCGGGATGTGGCGTATGCGCGGCCGCCGTGACCGGCTTCTCTCCTCCTCCTGCAGGTGAACGTGCCGAAAACGCGCCGGACCTACTGCAAGAAGTGCGGGAAGCACCAGCCGCACAAGGTCACGCAGTACAAGAAGGGGAAGGACTCGCTCTACGCGCAGGGTGAGGACGGGCTGGCTCCGGGCGCGGCCCCGCTGTCCTGTGCCCTGCACGGCCGGGGTAGATTGGGAATGTTTGTGTGGCCGGGGAGGACAGCTTGATCTAAAGGATGTGCTGTACAATAAAAGGAACTAAAAGAACAAGACAAAGGGAGAAAGACTAAGGACGTGTCAGCCCAAAGCAATTTCGGATAGCTGCATACAAATGTTTCTGTAATTAGGGGATGTGCTGTGGGTGAACGTAGCTTGCTGTGGAAGTTCAGCTGGAGCCTGGGCTGCCCAGCCGGAGGGAGAGCCCTGCCTTCTGAGCATGGACTGTGAGTTTACAATGTGCTGGGCCTTCAAATCGAGGTGAAGGAAAGTGAATCCAGTGGTAGCTCCGCCATTAATGATGTGGATTAATTATGCAGATATCACCTAAACAGCACTGTGTAAATGATTTTGGCCCTTTGAGTGCTGGCTTTGAGGATTTACCATGCAGCGCCCTCCTCTGCTCAGAGCTCTGAATAAATGAAGTTCCTTGTCCTTGTGTGTCTGGTGGGTGCACAGTGAGGGAAAGGTTCTGCTTTTGGGGACAGCACAAGAGCACAAGGCTGCTGGGGGAGGGAGGCACTGGTTCTGCTGAGTGGTGCAGGGACAGGCTGAGCTCTGCTGGGATTTAGGAAGAGCCAGCTGTGCTGGCAGCATCTCCTGGGTGCTTTCCTGACCAGAGGTGTTCTTCCTGCAGGAAAGAGGCGCTACGATCGGAAGCAGAGCGGGTATGGGGGCCAGACAAAGCCCATCTTCCGAAAAAAGGTGAGTGAGTGGTGCTCCTCAGGAACAGGGAACTTTGCCAGCTGAGGGAGGATTGCTCAGTGCTCTGCTCTGGCTGGGGTAGGGCAGCTCCGTGCTGTCCCCTCCTCACCACAGCATGGTTTGGGTTGGAAGGGACCCTAAAGCCCATCTTGTTGCAGCCCCCTGCCATGGGCAGGGACACCCTCCACTGTCCCAGGTTGTTCCAAGGCCCATCCAGCCTGGCCTGCAGGGATCCAGGGGCAGCCACAGCTTCTCTGGGCACCCTGTGCCAGGGCCTGCCCACCCTCACAGGGGAGAATTTCTTCCTGCTCTCTAATCTAAATCTCTGTCAGTGTGAAGCCGTTTCCCACTGCCCTGTCACTGTGTGCTCTTGTAAAAAGTCTTTCATGTCCCTTGTAAGCTGCTGTCAGGTACATGGCTCATGTCCTTGCTGTCCTGTCTCATGGAGATGCTCCTCACTTGCAGGGTGCCTTGGGCTGTGTTTGCAGAGCAGGTTCTCAGCTTTGGTGCTGCAGGGGAGTGGGGTCATTGTGGGAGGGATACTGGCAGTGAAAGGAGTGTCCCCTTGCAAGGGGAAGGGCTTGGCAAAGGGAAAGGAGCTGTCTGCTTGCTCGTGTGGTGTTTACAACAGGGAAGCAAGAGCCAGTGGATGCATTTGTTATTTTGTGCTCACAGAGCTGCTTGGCCTGTTGCTGGGAAGCCCTGGTGTCCTGCTGGAGGTGTACAGGACGCCTTCCAGCAAGGAGGAAAAAACGAGGCAGCAAGTTTTCAAGTTGACTTTGTGCCAGGGAATGGGGAGACCTCACAGAAAATGCTTCTGCAAGCAGGGTACACCAAGCAGCTGCATTGCTGGCACTCTCCACCTGTGCATTGCAATTCCCATTGCTGTTTTTTCCCAGTCAGCATTGTATGGATGATTGGCTGAGGTTTTGAGCTGGTGGTTACAGCCCTGTCCAGCTGCTACAGCAGCCTCCCAGCTTTGGATTCTTCTCTCTGCAGTCTTCCAGGCTTCATCCAACTTCTGCAGTAGTTGCAGGTCTGCACTGAGCCTGTTGTGTCACTGCTCCTTCCAGAGGAAGTCTGCCAGTCCTGTTTGCTTCCAGGTGTTTATATTGCCCAATTTTCTTCTGGATTTCTCCCGAGCACTGCTGGTCTGTGCTCCCACACTGTAGAAGTGTGAGTTTCTTGCTCTGTTCAGTGGAACAGACTTCTCCAGCATGGCTGATCCCTGCAGGAACCAGCCTTGCCCCCACTGAATGCTTTTTGTGAAGATACTGAGCCTTAAAGTGCCTTGTTTTCAGTGGAGGGAGCCCAACTGTGTTGGTACTCTCTCTCTCACTTCAAGAACAGAGTTCAGGAGTGCAGGGAACTGCTCTCCCTGAGAGCAGCCGTCTGTGTGCCTGGGGATGTGTGGCTCATTGAAACACCCTGCTCCTCCTCCCAGGCCAAGACCACCAAGAAGATTGTGCTGAGGCTGGAGTGTGTGGAGCCCAACTGCAGGTCCAAGAGGATGCTGGCAATTAAGAGGTGCAAGCACTTTGAACTGGGAGGAGACAAGAAGAGAAAGGTGAGTTTGTATTCTGTGAGTGGCTGAGAAAGGGGGGCAGTACTCAGTGGTGAATAAACTCATTCTTGTCTCTTGCTCTTACAGGGCCAGGTGATCCAGTTCTGAGCATCGTCCTGCTCATCCTTACGGACCGTATTAAAGTAATTAGTTTGATCTCTTCATTTTTTTAATGCGTTTTCTCTTGGGGTGGGAGCTGAAAAATCTCTGCCAGTGGCTGGGATCGCTTTACTGTGTTTCCAAGAGGTGTTTTGTAATGGGTGCCAGTGATTTCTCAGCATGAGTGTGGTGCAGGCTCGTTTATGAACTGCCCTGAACAGCCCTGCACTTGGCTGTAGGCCCCTTTTTACAAACAGCTGTACTGCCCTGCAGAGAAAAGGCCTTGGAGCAGCCCGTGGGTTTGGTACCTGCACCATTAGGTAATCAGGCAGGTGCCATTAGCTGTGGGAGCTGGGAGAGGTGAGGGACAGCTCCATGGCTGTGGCTGCTCCTGGCACATGATGGAACAGCCATCACCTGCCTCGCCCTGTGCCAGCTGCTGTTGGCTCCTCTTAGCATTTCCCTTGAAGGAAAAAGGCCAAGCACAGCAGTGAAGTTTCAAATGGGCACCAACCAGAGTGTGGTAGATTGTGGGGACAGCTTCCCCTGAGAGAGGAACATTTCTGTGAGTAGGAAGTCTGCTGTTATGCAGTGCAGAGTTCACTCTTGAAGACAATTTTCTTGTAGTGGAAATGGAGCTGGAGGATGTAGAGATGCCTCTTCACATCTTCATAATGATTGAGAGCAGTCAGTTACTGAATTGTAAGGGAATATGTGTTTTTGTTTATTAAATATTGGTTGGTTGATATGATGACTTTTTCAGATTTGTGTAGGCAGTGGTGGCTTTGGTGGGGTGGACTGTATGGCTCTATTATGTCAGCTTCACTGCTGGTTCTAGTAATCATGACAAATTTCACAAAAACTTACATGACTGGAACAAACTGGCCCGTTTTCTAAATGATTTAATAATTTAATCTCAGATACCATTCTGTACTCTTGTACACTGGAAGAAAAACCATAGCCTTTTAAAGGGATTTAATCAAAGTGCTTAATCACAGAACAAATCAAGAATTCCTGATTGTATTGTAGTCAGAAGAGAATATACTTGCAGATGATGGTTGCTGAAGTGATTATCCATCTGCTGTCTTGGAGAGCCTGTGTTATTGTACCTAAAGGCTGCTGCCAGCAGTGGGAAGCGAGCACCCAGGGATTTCTGGGAGGATTCTTGGAGAAAGGGGAATCCAGTGGCCAGGTGAAGGGTGGAGAGGGAATTGTCATCTAAAGGAAAGTGACAGCCACTGCTGAGAGATTCTTGGAGTGACGGGAAACCCTCAAAATCTTGAAGTCCCAAGGCATGATAGCAGCTGTCAAAAAGTTGCTAAGAAGTGCAATGGTTGATGTCAGTCCCTGAGTTGTCAGAAGATGGAAGTGCATGCCCATGCTCTGAGGGAAGGGTTGGGTTTCCTCAGCAGGGGTGGGAGCAGCTTTTCTTGGACTGTGTGTCCTGGTCTGGAAAAGACAGCAAGGTGGCCAGGGTGTGTTTCCGCACTGTCCCTGAAATGCTCTAGGACAGCTGCAAGATGCTGCCTGGCCATCCACTGCCTTTCCTTGGCAGAGGGTGTGAACAGGAGCTGCTGCCCTGCTGGAGCCCTTCCAGCCCTTGGAGGAGGAGTTGGGTGAGATGCCAGGGAAAGGGGCCCTGCTCTGCTGCTCACCCTTTCTGTTATCTCTGGATGATGGAGTGATGGCTGTTTGCCACATCAGGCTGAATGTTCAGATAATGAATGCCTGCAAAAAAAGGCACCTGCTTGGAAGAAGGAGTTTCCTGCCACAAGTTCAGAGCCTGAGGCTTAGGAAAAGATTGTCTTTGTGCTGCCTAGAGAGGCTGGAGTTTGAGCAGCACGGTGCCTGTGGGGTTCACCTCCACGCTCAGGGAGGAGATCCAGCTGTAAACGCCCCAGTCCCTGCTGGCTGGCAGCACCTGTCTCACAGAGCAGGCTGGGTTGCAGGCCAGCCCATTGCCCAGGAAGGTGAGGGACAGGGAGAGCTTCTGGGGCCCTCCAATCTCCTGATGGTTCAGCACCGCCACGGCGTAGGCTCGGCCAGACAGGGGCCGCTCCCACAGCTGGAAGTTCTTGTCCTGCCGAGGAGAAAACAAACCCAGGTTAGGCTGTGCTCTTCATTGCAGGCTTCAGGAACAAATGGGCTCACTGGGCTCCTGTTCCCAAACGCTGAGCACCTCTCCATCCCTCCCGTGCCCCACTCTGCAGTGCCAGCCCTCTCCTGCTGTACCTTGGATAGCTGGTATCCCTGCTTGCCCAGTGGGTCCTGGTTGATGGCGATCACCTCCTGGTTCTGCAGCAGCCACTTGGCCTCAGGACTGATGTGCCTCAGGTCGTTGGACATGAACAGGGGAGCGGCCATAATGGCCCACATGGCCATCTGAGTCACCGACTGGTCCCAGCTCAGCCCAAAGTTTCCAATCACCAGCTAAAACAAGCAAACAAAAGGTGCCTGTAACGCTCCCTGCTGAGGGGAAATTGGGCCACCAGTACCAGGAAATCACAGGGTGGGACTCTGGAGCCTGGCTAGATAGGCTGAGCGCCAGGAGCAGGACCAGCTGGTTGGGAAAAGCAAGGGCATGACTGCGTGGCAGTTTAGGATGACTCCCTGGTGGAAGTGAAGAAAGCTCTTTAAGTGGCTAGGCAGTGTTCAAGAATGCTTTTGGATTCAGATCCTTGAAATGCTGGCACCCAGGGGCTTTGGAGACTGTCCCTCAGTGCCACACCTGTGCTCTGAGCTGGTGCTGCCTGTGGAGGCTGCATGACACAGAGGTGGTGCTTCCTTGGTACCAACCATAGCTGCAGTTCTCTCCCTTTCTACCCTGGACCTTCTCAACAAGATCCTGATCCTAGGGTCCCATCAGAGCCCTTCCCCTCAGTGTTCCTCCCCATTTCTCTCCCTTCCCATTCTTAGCCTGCAGCTGAGGGAAGGTTTTTTTGCTGATGCTTCAGGTGGGGTGGGCGTTGCTGTACTTGCCATGTCAGGATCATTCCAGCCCCCTGGCCCAGCTATCTTCACAATGCTGTCCTGGTGAAGTGCTGTCCAGTCTAAGATACTCTTGATGCTGCTCCAGGAGTCATAGACATCATAGAAGTTCCTCCAGTGATTGCAGTACTGTTTGATCTCTGTGTAATTAGGCTGCCAGAACAATGAGTGTGGTAAGAGAGAGCACCTGGCTGTACAACAAGTGTCAACAAGGCCAGACTGGACCAAAGGTAGCATGTTGATTCCCTGGAATGCTTTGTGCCCAGTAACTCCACTCTGACATGTTCTAGACAACACTGTTGCTCCCCTCGGGAGAACAGTTGTGACCACCAGCTCTGCTACAAAATGCCTTCCCAATTTTACTGAAGGTGTGACAAGGCCTGTGGGATTGAACTGTAATATCCCAGTAATTATTGCTATTTCTTGTGTTTACACCCTTCAGTGAGTAATGCATTCAATTCCAGTGGGAGGGAATGGCACCATCCTGTCACAGTGGCACAGGGGAAGCCAGCAATGTGTCAGTCACAGACCCTGGCTGGCAGAATCTGTCACTGGGCAGTGTGGAGGATGTCACAGAGCCTCTCGTGGTCCCCAGAGCTGTCTGTAAGGCTGAGCCTGCAGCCCTCTATATCCAGGAGGAATGACACTTGAGCTGCCTGCTAGGCTGTGTGTCTGCATTGCCAGTGGATTGCTGCTTGGCTCCTTAGAGAGAGGAAGCAGATGAATGCTGTAGGTTTTTTTTTTTTTTTGCACTCTCCATCTGGGCTGTGCCTTCATGCTGCAGGATCCTACTGAATGTGTTTCAGCACAGCAATGGTTTTGCTTCAGGGCTATGGTTGAAAAAGTTGTTTTCCTTCATTTTACAGCCTTGTTCTCTGTCAGAACAGCATTTCAGCAGAGCAGCAAGTTTCTCAGGGTGCTGTTGGGCAATCTTAAATGTTTTTCTCTTCTTCCCACTTGACCCCAGGATAAACCTTGGGAGGCACTTCTTACCTGCAGCTCCAAGATCAAGTAGAAAGGCCACTCACAGGAGTACACAATGCTCCTTCCAGTCTTGTTCAGGGCCAGAGACATGTGCTTGTATCCTAAAGGAAGAGGACACACAGGTTACACAACCTCCTTGGTCACACAGCAGAACTAATCAATGTCACAGGTTCAGGTTTCAGTTCAACTCTTGCAAAATTAAGATTGAACACATTTTTGTGGTTGAGACACCACAGGAAGGACAGAGGAATTTAAAGTCTGCAGCTGGTCACCTGCCTCCCAAGGAGAGGAACTTTGCTTGGGCAGGCTGTCGCTCCAAGACTGCTGATCCCTTTGTACATACAGCCAGGGGAAGAGGTTAAAAGCTTTCCTGTATGGCATTTTTCCTCTAGATACCCAGGAAACACAAGTCAGTATCTATCAAGCAGTGCAGCTTTGCTGGGTGATGTTGGAGTACGTTCTCATGAGGCACTTGCACCATATGGCCTGGGCAGGAATGCAAAAGCTCTAGTTTTTCCTGTCCTTGTCCCCAAACAGCCCTGTTAAGTCCCTTCCAATTGGCAGAGAGGGAATGAGAAGTCTGCTCTCTCCTCTGGAACTGCTTCAGTACAGCTGGATTGTGTCTGGGTTACACATATGATCCAACAAGAGCTCTCAGCTCAGCTGTCACTCAGGGTGCTGAGCTGTGCTCCTGTCTGGCAGTTGGCATATGCCCCACCATCTGCCTTCCATGGCACTGTCACTTGGGCAGGTTCTCCCTGCCAGGCAGAGACAGGACTTTGTGCAGAACTCCTGCTGCCAAACACAGTGGTGCTGACTGTGCCAGCAGCCAGAGAGCCCAGTCAGGAGAAAAAAAAGCTTTCTAAGTTAGTGTTCTTCTCACAAATCTACTCCTATGACACTGGGATTTGCCTGTGCTTCAAAAGAGTCTGTAGCCAAGTCCCCTCAGCACAAGGAGCTGCAGAGGTTTCAGTTGCTGGCTTGCCAGCCTTTGTGCAGATAACTTCTGGAGTGGCATTTACACTGGTGTGCTTTAAAAGGAAAAGCCCAGGAGGATTTTTATGCCATAATTCCCTTCATTTGTATCTGTTAAAAGCCCTCCTAACTGTTCCTTTCATGGCTGACACAAGCTGTTCTAGCTTCGGGCTGATTCACATTGACAAGGCTCCACCAAAGGGATTAAGGGTTAAGTGTGTGAAATGCTCTGGACACTACAGAAGGGCAAAGCCTGTGCTGAGTTAACAGCTGAGGGAGCAGCCTGCACAGCCACCCCAGAGCACACAGCTGATGTGGCTGTGCTCAGGACTCTGGGCTGAGAATGCTCCTTTTCCTGGCTGTGCTTGAAGGAGAGAGCTCCAAGAGACTGAGCAGGCAAAAACAATTAACACAGCAACACTCAACACCTCGGGTTGAGAACAGAGCCTCAGATTTGCTTTTGTAAGCAAGTCCCTTCAATGAGTATGCTCAGGGAAAAGCAAGTCCCTGGAGCCTGATGCTGGGCCTAGAACTGCTGCTGCCTGCAGAATACTCCCAGCCAGGGGAACTGCTGCCGTGAGCCCGTGCCTACCTTCTGCCAGCAGGTCCAGTGAGTCAGAGTTGCAGCCATCAAACTTGAGCAGGTCCACACCCCAGGAAGCAAATGTCTGGGCATCCAGGTCATAGTGGTTGTAGCTGCCAGGAAAGCCAGCACATGTCTTGTTCCCAACATCGCTGTAGATTCCCAACTTTAGACCCTTGGAGTGGACCTGTGCGTGCAGACAGAAACAGCTGGAGTGCCAGGGGATGCACTGGGACTCCTCTGCAGGGGGGACAGCTCTTGAAGGGCTGTGCTAAGGGCTGGGGTGCCACCCTACACTTCCCCTGTGCCAGAAGGCCCCTGTCCCCATGGGGGATGTGGTCCTGTGAGGGCTCTGTTGAGGGTAGGAGGAAGGGGATTTGGGGCAGCAAGGACAGCAACCCCCAGCGTGGCAGGCAGGCAGGGCGTTATCTCAGCAGCAGTCCAACCATACCCACCCAGCCGTCCTGCCCTCCCCGGCTCCCGGCGGGGTCACCACCGGCCCGGGCTGGCACTCACGTAGTCGGCCAGCTTGCGGATCCCGCTGGGGAAACGCTTCGGGTCCGCCTGCAGCCTGCCCTGCCTGTCCCGCGTCGGGGCCATCCAGCAGTCGTCGATGCAGATGAACTCGTAGCCGGCGTCCCTCCAGCCGTCGGCAGCCATCCTGTCAGCCATCTCCACGAACAGCTGCTCGCTGGCCACGGGCACGACCGGGGAAGAAAGCGGAGAACGTCTGATGTTTGCAGGGGCACGGCCACGGCG
>VXBU01005733.1:985092-997162 GCA_013400315.1 Bombycilla garrulus
TGCAACAGGTTGATGCACTGTAAAAAGTATTTAAGGGGTGTTCCCTAAGCAACCCGTGTGCTCTTGGCAGCATGCCAGGACACCCAGCCATATTAACCATTTGCTTTATGTCTGTCGTCTCCTATTGTCTTTTTATTAAACCTTTTTAAATTTTACCAGGACAGTGAACTCTGTTTTTGACAGAAAGGATTATTAGCCATCGGAATGGGCTGCCCAGTGAAGTGGAGACACTGTCCCTGGAGGTGTTCAAGGACTGGCTGTGACAATCAGTGCCATGGTCTGGTTGGCAAGGTGGTGACAGGTCATGGGTTAGACTCGACCTCCGAGATCTCCGACCATAATGATTCTGTGCTCAGCAGTGCCAGGGCTGCCCAAGGGGCTGCAGTGAGAGCAGGCTGTGGGTCTGTGTGCGTTCTGTGTGCGTTCTGTGTGTGTTCTGTGTGTCAGCACAGGCTCCTGGGGTGCTGTGAGTGTAGGCTGTGGGTCTGTGTGTGTTCTGTGTGTGTTCTGTGTGTGTTCTGTGTGTCAGCACAGGCTGCTGGGGAAGAGGGCATTGTACCCCATGGGCTCAGCACTTGTTTTTGGCCCTGGGCTTTCAGCTCTGCCTCAAAGACTTTGTGAGAAGCTCCTGACTGAGCCTTCATCCCGAGCACCTCGCCCTGTGCTCTTCTGTCAGATCCAGTCTAATGCAGGGTGTGGGTCATGGCCAGGCTGTTTGCTGCCTCTCTGCCTGCGTGTGTGGACTCTGTGGTGTTGGATCCAGCCTGTCTCTGCTTGGGATGCTTGGGCCCATCCAGATCTTTGCCCTCAAAGATTTTGGTCTCCCTTCAACAATTCAGCCATAAGAATAAATCATGGTCACTGGGCATCGCCCTACTTTGCAGCAGTTACATCCGACTGGCAGCTGAGGTGAGAACCTCTGGAAATGGGCAGTGCTGGTGCCAGCAGGACCTGGAGCGCTGTGAAGGGCGCCTGTGTGCCAGCCAGCAGCTCTGAGCTGAGCCCTGGACTGAACCCCAGTTTTTGCAGGAGTAACACAGCCGTGAGCAGCATTGGTAGTGTCTGTCAAGGAGACCTGGAGGCTCCCACTGCCAAGGCAGCAGTGGGAAATGGGATGTGAGGAGCCAGATCTGCCCTGGGCCTCTCCCCTGGGGCTGGAGCAGCCCTACAGCCCTGCTGGAGCTCCAGCACAGCAGGAGGAGGGGGCAGAGGGAACCACAGCAGGGCTGTGGCCACCGGGGCACAGAGCTCTGGGTGCCATCGAGGCATCTCGCTAGGTGTCCTCCCATCCCTGCTCTGCCACATCCCGGGAACAAAAGCTCTTCAGAGCCCGTGGGCTGATAATCACTCCTTGTTTCAGCGCTGGGGTCCTCCCCCTGTCCCCTGGGGAGATGAAGCGCAGAGATTTCTCAAACTCGGACAAAACAAGACACTCTGGAGGCTGGAAAACCTCATGGCTTTGTTTTCTCTTGTGCAGACCAATACTCCAAAGCTGGGTTATCCCTATTCCCAGAGTTTGGGAGTGCTGCAGGGCTGAGCCCTGCTTGTCCGTGTGTTCCAGACAGCAGTTCACAGGTGTCCTGCCTGTCCCCAGGAGCACCCCCACACCCCTTGGGATGGGGAGCTGTGGGGTGCCGTGTGGGCTACATGGACTGGCTGGTGTCCCCAGAGTGCTGCAGGCTGTGAGGAGGCCATGGAGCTGTGGGGTGGGGTTTGGCAGGGCTGTGGTGCAGCCTCTCTGAGCAGGTGGAGGTGACAGACTGTGGTGTGCTGCCACAGCTTGAGTGCCAGGCTGGGACTTGAGTGGCACTGGGACTCCTCTGTTGGGGGACAGCTCTTGCAGGGCTGTGCTGAGGGCTGGGGTGCCACCCTGCACCTGGACCCACCCTGTACCAGAAGCTCCTGTCCCCATGGGGCTGTGGTCCTGTGAGGGCCCTGTGCCCATGGCATGGCCGATCCCAGCAGGGCACACTGCCAGTCCAGCTCCTGGTTCCTCTTGTGTCCGTTTCCCCACTTGTAAAGGAGCAACTCTGGCCTGCCTGGCTGACTTTTGGAGCTTGATATTTTCTTTAAAAGAAATCTATGCTCAGGCAATGTGAAAAGGTTGCTCAGAGCCCACAGAAGAGCTGTCACCCGTTCCTGTGGCATTGCACTGCCCTACCCTTGGAGCTGGGATCAGTGTGGGACAGGCTGTCCTGTCTGCACAGGATGCTTTGCTGTGATGCCTGGAAAGGCTGACCTGGAAACAAAAGACTACATAGAATAAAAGAATAAAAAAGGTATTTATTGAAAGGATCCAGCCTGGGCAGTGCAGGAACCCCTTGGGCCTACACCCAAGTCAAACCCACAAATGGGCACAAAATGGATCCCTGGTCATGAGGGCTCACACTTTTAAAGGTTTTGGTCTACCAGCAAATTGGAATTAATTGTCCAATTACAGCTTCAGGTGATGAAGTTCCATCCTCCTTGTTCCCTCTCTTCCTTCACTGTTGTTCACACTCTTGGGCCTAAAATTTGTCCTTGGTCCCAAGGTAGAGAGGAATTGTTTTGTCTCCCTGCTCTGTGAAGAGAGCTCACCAACCCTTCATATGAAGCCCAGAACTACGCAGTAAAACAGCACAAAACCTAAAGAATATAAGAGCTAAAACTTAAGGCATCAGCTGAACCTCTGGCAGCTGGAGTTGCCCCACGGGAGCTCCAGGCTGTGGGTGTGGGCAGAGTCCCTGGTGAGGGAGAGGGGAAGGAAGGGAAGGTTTGACACCCTGATGCTGCCAGGGACAGCAGCAGAGCTCAGTGCCAGCAGGGCCAGGCCCTCAGTGGTTGGTGGGGCAGGGGCCTGGCTGGCGTGTCACTGCAGTGCCCAGCCAAGGACACATTTCCTTGGCCCCACACGGGTCCCCCAAGGAGCCCTTGGGGCTGGCAAGGGACCGTGCTGTCCCCAACCTGCGTGTGCTCCTGGCCCTGGGCATGCTGCAGGCAGGAGCTGGGAAGCTGCCAGTGCTGATGATGCTGATTTACTGTCTGGGAGTTCCATTAACCTGGTGTTAACTTCATTAACTTCCTTTTAAACCAGCAATTAACTTGGCCACGGCTATTGGTCCTGTGCCCACAGCTGCTGTTTGTGGTGACTGGGATGCACCTGCCAACACACAGCCTTGAACAGGGCATGAAAAGCTGATTCCATCCAGAGCCCATGGGCTTTGCTGGGGGCTGAGCCATCTAGGCTGGTCCCTGGCTGTGCTGTGAGGGGACATGGGGCTCAGCACCCCTGTCCCCAAGATGTGAGGGACCCCCTGGAGCTTTGTGCTGGAGGGCAGTGGCAGCCCTGCAGCTGTGAGGACATCCCAGCAGCTCCCAGTTCAAACTGGGCTGCTGGGAGGACCGAGGGCAGGGCCTGAGTGCTGCTCCCGACTCTGAATCTGTCCCCAGGGACAGCAGAACCACAAGTACCTGCAGAGCCATGGGGCAGTGCTACCCTTATGTGCAAGTGGCATGCCAGAAATGAGCTCCCCACCTTGCTGTGAGCAGTGCCTGGGACCTGGGGGCTTTGGCTTGGGAGGGATGTGTTGGGGTTTTACACTTTTCATTTTTTTCTGGGATGTGCTGGTTCCTGAAGCTGAATGACTCAGGGCTGACTGCAATGTTTGTCTCCAAACAGCCACCGAGTGTTCAGATGTGATGTCCTGACTCCAGAGCAGGGAGTGAAGGAACTGGGAACACCGTACTGGTGTGAAATACCTCACAGCTCTCCCCTTGGCTGCATCCTCTGTGTGGGGTGAGGACAGCAGCAAGAGCCTGGGAAAGCTTCGTTTGTCGCACCTAAAGAGCGAGCCCAGCACCAAACGATGTGGGTGCAGCTTGCTTTCTCTCCTGCGTGCCCCAGCAGGCCCTCGGCGGGGCCGGGCGATGGGGCTGCGAGGTACCAACAGAGCCGGTCTGTGAAACTTGGCCGGGAGCACAGAGGGAGATTGATGTTTGCTCGGGCGCTCAGCCCTCAGCTGCGGGCTCTGCCCGCCCCTGCACCAGCTGGGGACAAAAGCCCCGGCCCCGGGTGGCACTGCAGGGCTGGCGTAAGCCCCCCGGGACAGCTGGCAGCTCTGTAAGGTTGGCGCCTGCCCAGGGGCCGAGGGGCCACGCAGGGAGGTTTGCCCTTGGGATGCTGCGCACGCTCGGGTGTCTGAGCTCCACCGCAGAGCTGGAACCCCCCGTCCCCACCTCCGCCTCGTCTGGGTCCTGCCCCCTGGCCAAGCCTGGATGGGTGGAAAGGGGCTGGGGTGACTGTGGGGAGCACCCCACAGAGCTGGGTGGGGAGAGAAAGGGATGAGGTGTAGGGCTGAGGGCCTGCAGGAGGCTCCTGCCCAGCCCTCCTGGCATCTCCCATGTGGGAGTTAAATGTGACAGCCATCAATTATGTCCGAAAAATCACCCATGGAGAGGTGATGGTATCTATAGGGGTATATTGGTGGGTCAGGGCTCCTGTCCCCACAGGGCAGTTGTGCTCTTGTCCCCTCCCCACACTGTGAGTGGGAGCTGGCTGCAGTGTTCTTGGCAGAGACAAATCCCCAGCACACACCACTGAAAATCCCAGAAAGCTTTATTAGCGTAGGAAGATCACTGCTGTTTAAAAACCCACCACTGCTGGAGGCTGGCATGGCTGTGGGTGCTGCTCAACCCCTGGTACCTCCCTGTTTGGCCTGTTTGGCACTGCCTCGGGGCTGGGGGGCTGAGGGTGCCTCCAGATGGGGCCTCCCCAAAAGCAAGTCTGGCCTGGACACACGAACCCCATGGGGAGCCCCATGGCAGGGCAGGTGTGCACAGTGCTGCCAGTGGGGTGGAGCTGGCTCAGCCTGTCCTTGTGGCTCCCTCAGTCCCCTCAGGCCTGGGGGATTTCTCTGCTTGCCCCATCTGTGGGGTGGGTGCATGTGGCTCAGCACTCTGTGGGGCTCAGGGGGCTCCGAGGCACTGGACGATGCTGCCGGTCAGTGCTGTGAGGAGCAGGGTGTTGAGTGGGATCACAGCAGGGCTTTCTGCCTGGCTCTGGTTGAAGAACACAGTGCTGGCCCCCTGCCCGTGTCCCCCTGCCCTGCCATGGTCACCAGAGCGCTTGCTGGGCCATGGGGGCACCGCAGCCTTCAAGGAAATGGGTGAATCCTGATTCCATCCTGCCCTGCCTGGAAGGCTCTGGGCCCTCTCCTGCACCCTTGGGCATGAGACCTGCTGGGCTGCAACCTCCTCCAGGCTGACTGTGCGCAGGGGGAAAGGAGAGCATCACCACACTCCTCTCTGGAGGACTTAAACATCACCTGCTGCTTTTATTTCCTGCAAAGCATGGAGGGTATCCAGGTCTGGAAGCCTTGCTGAGCTTGTCCTGTCAGGGTTCCAGCTGCTCTCCTCTCCAGTGGAGGAGTGTTAGGGATGGACCTGCCCAGGGGATGCTGCACCCGGATGCTGGGCTGGGGAATGGGGCAGTTTTCACCTCCATCTCTCTCCTGGCACCGTGGTGCTGCGGGAATGCAGCAGTCTGGGGATGCCACCACTCACTCTGCTCCTCCAAAAAGATTGGCCAAGCTTTCCCCACTGCTTGCATCCCAAAAAATCTCCATTGGAAGATGGGCTGTGGGCTCTGCCCTGCTGATAATGCAGTGCCACCTCCCTGGTGCCAAGTGACTCCCATCTGCAGCTCCAGTGGCCACCTGTGCCCCTTCAGTAGGATCGAGCTTGCCTGCTGCCTGCCTCAGGGCTGGCATTTCCTTGGAGCAAACGGAGCCTCCTGCCACGGTCCTGCCTGCAGCCCTGGGCACCACGGGCAGCTCTGAGCTCTGCAGGGCGGGCAGTATCCCCAGCCCGCTGCTTTGCTGAGCGTTGGAGCTGGCTGGGGCTGGAGGGCACTGCTGGGCAGGGGCTGTGGGGCCGTAGCCAGCACCCCACACAGGCCAGGTGCCTGCTCATTCCTGCATCCAAGCTCCAGGCCAGAGGAGAGAACTGCGGACTCATCCCTGGCTGCTCGGGGCCCACAGGCTGGAGAAGCAGCAGCCCAACGTGGTGGGTGTGGAGAGGGGGAGGGTATTTTTCTGGAAGGTCACTGGCTGTGCCAAAGTACCCGGGGCTCTCCTGTGCCCCTGGATACCCAGGGCTTCCCCAGCAGCACAGCATTCCTGGGGAGTAGTTGTTTCCCTGTGGCCTGACAGCGCAGCATCCCGGGGTACTGGGGGTGACACCATGCAGGAAGCAGGAGGGGTCCCTCTCTCCAGCCGCCCGTGGGAACCTGTGATTGTTGATCCCCCCACTTTGTGCCACAGAATCCACATGGCACAGGGGCTGCCACACATCCAGGCCCTGAGGCCCAGCCGAGCTGTGCCACCGCTCTGGGACAGAGGGAAATGTTCTGGCTGAGCTTGTGGCACCCGGGCACATTGTGGGGGTCACACCACCAGGCAGTCACACTTTTCCAGCCTCAGGGCACCAAGTGGATGTCCTCTGAGCGCAGCACTTTGTAAATGACCCAGTAGAAGATATTGAAGACCAGGAAGGTGAAGGGGAAGACGGCTCGGGAGACGGTGTCGATGCGCTTGGCGCGGTCGATGTAGCGCCGGCGGAGGCTGTCCCCTTCCCGCGGCACGGCGCTGGCTGCCGGCGGGCTGTACACGCCGGGGCCCTCCCCGGCCCCGTCCTTGGGCTGCAGGCAGTGGCCCAGCCCGTAGCCTCGCAGGTAGAAGCGGCTCTCGCGGCTCAGCTCTTCCTCCTGGCGAAGGGAAAGGCCGTCAGGCAGGCACCCGCGGGTGCTGGCGCCGCAGGGCTGAGCTGCACGTCCTGCACACCGCGTGGTGCTGGGAGGGAGAGCCTGGGCAGCATGGGGCTTTGCAGAGAGCCCCAGCCGTGCGGGTAGAGCGCGGGGCCGGCAGTGCTGTGCGGGGGTGAGCACCGAGCCCCCTGCCTTTTCGTCCAGAATGTGTTCCAGGGTGCGGCCAAAGGCAACCCCAGCCTGGCAGCGCAACGCACATCCCCCAGCTTCCTCCCAGCTCCAGCTCCGGGCTTGGGGTGCCTGACTCTGGCAGCCAGAGGGATGAGAGGTGAGCTGGTGCGAGGGGGCACGTGGGGGTGCAGGGTGCGTTTGGTGCAGGGAGCTCTGAGCTGTGCAGGCACTGCTGTGGCTGTGCTGTTTGCTGGGGGTGGAAGTGTGCCTGTGATGGTGAATAGGAGCGGACGGGCAGCTTGCTGGGGCACAGCAGGGCAGGGACGCAGGAACCCAGCTACCACCAGGGCTTGCAGGGCACCCCAGTCCCTCCGAGAACCCAGGCCCTCATTTCTCCCCATGTCTGCTTGGCAGAGACTGTCCGGTGCAGCAGAGGAGGGAGGCCGAGAGAGCTGGACTCCTTGCTGGTCTCTGTGCCCTTGCTCGCCCTCTCTCTCCCCTGCTGGCAGAGGGCTGCAGAGAGGGACACGTGCCCGTGGTGTTGTATGTTCATGATCAAGGCTGTGGGAGTCTCTGGCCGCAGCCCACTGCCGCTGTTCAGGGCAGCGATTGGGTGCCTCAGGGGCTGGCCAGCAGTGCCCGCTCTCCTCCCCATCAACAGCTGTGCATTGTCAGCCACTTGCCTTGTCCTGCTCTTTTAGCCTTGGAGAGGGTTATGTGCGCAAAGATTTGATGAGGGATGGGCATGTGCAAGCACAGGCTGCACATCTGGCTTTTTGCTGAGCCCCTGGACTCACTCATTTGGTCTCTGTGGCTCAGCTCAGCTGCCCTCTCCCTTTGCTGGTGCTGTATCTGGCTGCGGTGGGTCCCTTTTTCCAAGGCCTGCTGCAGGTCAGTGCCTCACTTTGTGTCTGGGTGCTGTTTGGGATCGCAAACACCGTCTCTGGCCGGCACTGCTCTCCAGGACACAGAGCCTGCTTGCTGAGGTTGGCCCCTGCAGGCGCTCGGCTGGCACGGGGGCTCTCATGCAGAGAGTTTGTACCCTGGCATCTTTATTTAACTCAGCAATCCACAGGCTAAGCAAGATTTTACAGTGGGAAGAGCAGCAGATTGCTGAGGTTAGTTCTCCTTTGCAGTACAGTTTTATTTCCCTGCCTCAGGCTGAGTGCCTGCAGCCAATCTGGATGGGGGAGCCGGGGTGCTCTGTGTGCCCTGGGGACCAGCAGCTCACGGAACCAGCAGGGCCTGTTCCTGAGCCTGGATTTGGGTGGTCTGTGGGAGGGATTTGCCCTCAGGCTGTGAAAGCTGGGCTTTGCTTTCTCAGGCACAGGAGCTGCATGTAGCTGGGCTCTGTTCCCATCTCTGACTGAGCAGCACCCCGGGGTGCTCCTGGCTGCATCCATCGCTGTGCCAGCAGCACCCTGGGGTGGCTCTGCAGCCTCCCCCTCAGGGCAGCTGCCCCTGGGTCTGTTCTAAGGCAGCAGATGGTCCTTGGGCTGGACAGAGCCTCCTTCTCCCTGCCCTGGCTGGGTGGGTGTTGATCTCCAGGAGTCATCTGTGGAAGGCAGGGTGCACAGACGCCTCTCCTGGCATCCAAGGGCTGATGATGGCGTAGAGGAGGTGAGGGTGACCAGGCCTGATCCTCCCTGGAGCTGTGGTTGACCCCCTGCATCCCACAACATCCTGGAGCTGCCCTGCCCCCCACTCCTCCCTGTGCCTCAAGCTGCAAAGTGCCCGTGTGCCCTGAGCCTGTGCTGGGGTGACTGCAGGCAGCTGGGGAACCTGCGTGCCGGGAGGCAGAGCCCTGCCCCTGCCAGAGGTGAGGGCATGGCTGGGGAGCTGGGCAGCAGCCCAGGAGCAGCCGTCAGTCACAGCATCCCTCACCCTCAGCAAAGGGGACTGTGCTGGTGCTGCTGTGCAGAAGGGGACCCCAAGGCATGGAGGGGGGTTGTCTGCAGGGAAATCTGCTCCATTCCCATCCCTCTCTCAAAATGTTTGAGCCCAGGACCTGGCAGCCGCATCATACTCTGTGCGAATCGCGGCCTGCTTCTTCCGCAGGCCCTTGCTGGCCCCGGGGCCGGCTCCCGGGGGCTGGTTTTGGGGAGGGGAGGGTGAGTCTGGCTGGGGAAGCACGGGGGGCTGCCGGAGGGTCGTGCTTTACCCGGGAGCTGGAGAGCTGCGAGAGCGTCGCGTAGGTGTGCTCGCTGCTGTGCCGGCTGCTCAGCTGCCGCAGGGACTCCAGGCTGGCCGTGCCGCTGCTCAGGCCCTTTTGGCATCCAGCAGTGTGCACCAAACAGAAACAGGACAGCGGGTGACCGAGGGCTCTACCCGGCCCCGGGGCAGCGGCTCTGGGTGCCAGGATGGGGATGGTGGGGAGATGAGGGCTCTGTGTGTGGGGGGGGGAAATGCCCCCCCAGTGTGCCCTGGCACTGGGGTCACTGAGGTCTGTCTGCAGCACGTGCTGAAGGGATTTGGTTGCATGGGAGGCTGTGAACCTGTGTGTGTGTGTGTTCTCATGGATTCCATGGAGATCTGGTCCCTCACAGAGTCTTTATGGCAAGAAAATGAGTGGGGCCTACCCCAAGCTTCGTGCAGGCCTGATGCTGTGTTGATGGGCTGACAGAGGGGAGGACTATTCCCATGAGTGAGGGATCCTGCCTCTCCTGATGCTGCTGTGCTCCTGTCTGCAGCCCAGACGTGTCCCTAGGTGCCACCAGGTCCCTCCCTGACAGCAGTGAGTGCCTGTCACTGCTATGGCACAACAAGGAGCCCGGGTCTGGGGCTGCAGGTAAGGGGAAAGGCTGGCTTTCCCCCCACCTCACTGTTAATTTTTTCACATTCTTAGAGGAAGCAGAGCCTGAGGATGTCCCAGCAGCAGAAGGACAGCACCCTAAGCAGGGCCCGAGGCACCCATGGGTGCTGTGCATTGTGCTGCAGTGCCCGTGGGTCCCCGGGGATGCCGGAGGAGCCATCTGGGGCAATGGAACGCAGCCCTGCCCTGGGGGCTGCTGAGAAACTGTCCCTGCAGCCCTGGGGTGTCCCCTCAGGGACCGAGGACGAGCAGATGTCACGGGGGGAGGACTCACCATCCTCTGCCGTCGCTGGCGGCGGCGCAGGCGCACGAACTCCTTGTGCTGGCGCGACACGAAGTTGACGGCTGCGTACTCCAGCAAGGCGGCGAAGACGAAGAGCAGGCACACGGCCATCCAGATGTCAATGGCCTTCACGTAGGACACCTGTGGGGTGAGAGGGGGCTCAGGAACCCACTGCTCATCCCCCCTCTGCCAGCTTCACCCCGCTGCCAAGAAGCACGGAGCCCTCTCAGCCTGGGCACGCGGGCCAGAGCAGCCAGCGTTTCCCCTCAGCGCGTGTGTGGGGAGCCCCAGCTGACGAGGCCCCGAAGCCAAGGCCTCCCCAGGGAAGGGCTGGCCCTGGGGCACTGTGGGGGGCTGCAGGGGCCAGGCCAGTGAGCAGCAGCACTGACCTTGGGCAGGGAGGCCCGGGAGCCGGCGCTCTGCGTGGTCATGGTGAGCACTGTGGTGATGCCCAAGCCCACCCGGGCTGGCGCCGCGTCCATGTTGATCCAGAAGGACACCCAGGAGAGGATGACAATGAGGAGGCTGGGGATGTACATCTGGATCAGGTAGTAACCCATCTGCCTCTCCAGGTGGAACTTCACCTCGATGCAGGTGAACTTGCCTGCAGGGAAGGACGGCCCCAGTGGGCGAGGGGGACCCTGGGCCATAGCGGGGGATGGCAGCAGGTCCCTGGGGCGCTCACCTGTGTTGTAGTACTTGGTGCAATAGCCCAGATCCTTCTCATCCCTGAGGATGAACTGTGGGAGTGTCAAGCCCTCTGCCACCTGCACGGCCTCCTGCTCCTCCAGCCACTCGAAGATGAGGTCGTTCATAGTGTAGCCAACTGGAGGGGATGTAGGGAGCCATGGGATGGGGACGTGTACCCTGTTCAACCCCACCCTGAACAACTGCTTATGTCCCTCGGAAAAAGCGAGCTGCCAGCTTTTGGGATGGCATGGATGGGAGGGGATGGGATGGGAAGAGGGAAATGAAGCACAGCTTGAAGCCCCAGAGGTACTCACAACTCTCCAGCTGCATGGTGCATGTCTGGATGTCCATGGGGAAGTTCTTGAGGTCCATGGGGCAGGACAGGATCAGTGTCAGCCTGGAGGAGCCAGAGGAAAGGAAGGAGTTGTTGGAGCTGGGGAAAAGCTGCCACAGGGAAGGCAGGAGGAAAGCTTTGCCTCCTTCCCCAGGCACTGCACCAGAGGGGAAGGCTCTACCTGATGCTGTAGAGCACATTGCCATTCTTGAAGATGCGCAGGAGCTTGTTGTCGGTGGTGACCTCGTGGAAATTGGCCCCTTTCTCGTTGGCAAAGAACAAGTCAGGCTTCCAGATGGAGTCCAGCATGGAGGGGTCCAGGTCCAGGGAGTCGTCGGGGTACTCGCGGTACGCCAGGCGGGGGTCGTTCCACTGCTGCCGCAGGAACACGTTCACCCGGTAATCCTGGCACAGGGGCACCTCGTCAGCTGCGGGCACCCCGAGCTGCCCGAGGAGGAGGAGGAGGGGGAGGAAGGGTGGAGGAGGAAGGGGCTGCCTCCACTGAGGCTTAGCCCTGCTGTTGCTGCGTGCCTTCCACTAATAAAACAGAGCAGGGGCAGCTCAGGAGCCTTCCCATGCTGGTGGCAGCCAGGGGAAATTAAAGAGCTAAGGCCACAGCAGCTGAGAGGAGGAGGAGGTGGAAGACTAACTGCTGCCTGCAGCATTCTGCAGCCTGCAGCCTTCTGCACATGGCTCTGTGGGCCTGTTGAGAGTATTAGGGCTTTTTCAGAGCCACAAATAGGAAATTTTTAGCCCTGGGACTTCCTCTGAGGTGTTCCTCATGTGCTCAAGGAGGTACAGGATGGCAGGGGCTACATCCCCTTTGGGGGACCTTTCTTCCAGCTCAGGCACAGGGAACATGACCCACACAGCCAAGCTTGTGTTAGCTGACCCCAGAAAAGCCACAGCCATGGAGGATGGCTCCAGAGGAGGGGTCACAGGAGCTCCTGTGAGCACAGCCATGGGCACTGCGACCCACACGCTCCCCAGCACAGCCCCTGCCAGCCCCGAGGCACTGGAGAGGAGAGGAGAGGAGAG
>VXBU01005734.1:0-26690 GCA_013400315.1 Bombycilla garrulus
AAAAAAAAGACAAAACACCAAAAAAAACCCTCCACTGTTGAAATCTGAATGCCATAGTAATGCTGAAACTCCTGTACATCTGTTTCTCAGTGTGTATACATTATTAATTGGAATGTTGCATTTAGGAACATGGAAAAGGACAGAAATTCATGTTTAGGGGTGAACTGGAATTCAGGAAATCAGAGTTTTTCTGAATGACTTGCAGATCATTCATAGTCTGTTTCTTCTGCAATGGCATCATCTCTCACTCTGGTAACTCTTGATAAATACATCCATAGTGTAGTTTTGGATAACTTTTTGTGCGTTCTGTTAGATACAGTATTTTCCTTGAAAAGCTTCGAGTGCAGTTTTTCTCTGCAGATACAAAAGAATTGAGTGTATTTGTAGTTAATGTGAGAGGCTAGTTGAAAGATGTTGTTTGGGTAGTGTTCTGGAGCAGGGGAAGGGCAGTGGCTGTACATGGTGTGACACAGTACCAGCTGGGAAGGCAGTATTCAAACATGGAACCTGAGACTTTCACTGAAGCTCTTGTTCTAATGAGGTAATATTTAAAAGATGGTAATGAGACAAGTTTTTAATTTCATTCTAAGCCTCATCACTAATGATCACCAGTAAGTCTGTCAGGATAGATAAGACTTGTAAGAGCTGAATAGGCACAATTGTTGTCTGGACAAGATTGTTCTTTGAGGTAGGCTCACTCTCATCACCCAAAACTTGTGTCATAGTTGTTGACCTATCATGTACACAAAAAGACCAAGTTTTAGCTATCGTCTCATCTATAAGACTGTGCAAAGGGATTAAGAGTATTGGAAA
Organism: Bombycilla garrulus; assembly: GCA_013400315.1. Taxonomy (NCBI): domain Eukaryota; kingdom Metazoa; phylum Chordata; class Aves; order Passeriformes; family Bombycillidae; genus Bombycilla; species Bombycilla garrulus. The sequence goes on from VXBU01005734.1 coordinate 814, forward strand.
AAGAAGACAGAAAAACTTGTGTTTTCTTCTTAGTTTGACTTAGGTGATGGTTTGGGGAGAAGACATTTTTTAATTTCTTTGGCTTCTGGAGGTTACTTAGGACACAATCCTAAATCATTAAACACAGTGAGTTTGGCAATGAAGAATGTGGAGCATAGCCAAGGTCTTACTGTACTGTGCTAACTATAGTATCAAACTGCAATTCAATGAGTTTTTTGTGACTAACAGAGCCTCTGATGATCCTTATTCAGAAAAGGTGGGTGTTAAGTGAATCTTGTGGCAGCACTGTGTGGGGGTTTTTGAGGGTTTGTGTATTTTAATGAGTCAGTGGAACATTCAGGGACATCTTCAAGAGCTTATCTTGAATTTGAAGCCCATGTTACTGCTTTTCATATGGCTTCTTATTATGGGCTTGTGACTTTAAAAGCTTAGTAAAATAAACAGCACAACTCATAGTGTCCAGCAGTGTTTGATGCACCAGCTTGTTAAGTCCCTATCACAGTCCTGTTATTAAGGATGTGTGAATGCACTTGGCAGAAATGAGTTTGTATAATGGCATTTCAGTATGTTCTTGGCTAGAATTTTGATAATGCCCTTGCAGATATATATCACCTTCATTTCTTGAAGAAATTCATCTTGTGGAATGGAATTGAGCAGGTTAAGGGTATATACTAGCACCTGTTACCAGAAAATTCTTGCAGAAATTGGGCAGAAAGTTCATCAGTGCAGTAAGTGTCTGTAATCAACATCTATTTGCTATGTCTGTACTATACATTTCCTATTCATTTCCTGAATAGCACAGGAGAAGTACTTTCAGTTAGCAAATGTGGTTTCTTAGCTATGTTAGATGTATGCCTTGACAATGTTTTAACTGCAAGGACTTCGAGAAATTGTGACTAGAAACATGCTCATGCTTCTGGCTTGAAATAAAATGTTACTAATGTAAATAATTGTTGATTTGAAGGTACCTGTAACTCTAATGTGTGAAATCTCCGTGCTGAATTTTTTCCACATTGATTTGGCAATTGAATCTATTCACATTTAATTACTTGTATTCAGAAGTTGTAATACTGGGATGTTGTAGCAGAATGTCACATGTTCATATTGCAACATGTTCCTTTTTTCTCTCCTTAGGAGGGTGAAGTGTATGCTATAGAAACCTTCGGTAGCACAGGAAAAGGTGTTGTTCATGATGATATGGAGTGTTCTCATTATATGAAGAACTTTGATGTCGGGCATGTGCCAATAAGGTTGGATTTTGTTGGTGTATTTTGATAGAGCTGTCACCCCCTTGGGATTGAACTTTGATACAATGCATGTTCTTCACTAATTAATGAGGCTGCCAGAGGGCAGTACAAGCAATGTTGTTACAAAATACGCTCTGATTGTTAATGTGGAACAATACGGAATTATTTCCAAGAAACTGAAAATGGAGAAAATACGTTTTTGTAATTTTATATTGGTTTTTTAACAATCTTCCTACTGCTATTTTTTTCATTATTAGTAATATAAAGATTATATTTGTGTATTCTTCTGTGTATTAAGTGTATAGTTTTACATCTGTGTGTTAAATGTATGGGTTTTTTAGTCAATATCTGTACTGTGGTTGTATGCCATAATATTTGTCTTACTGCTCTTCCCAGAATTTATTAAGCTATCTGCACCATGTTTTATTTTATGGATATTTTGAGAGTTTTGAGATCTTGTTTTAGTGCATTGCTGTAAAATGAAGAAATTACTCATTTTTAGTTTCACTGGGTTTGCATTTTGGCATTTCTAGGAGTGCAACATATTTTCTGAAACGAAGACTACTCTGGTTGGAAACATAGCAGGCAGACATGCTTTTCTATAGCACATCCTAGGAATGTGAGAGAGGACGGGAAGAATTAGACTAAAGATCACAAGGGAACTGCTTGACTGCAAATAAGCTTAGTTCTTAGTATATCTATAAATATCTTAGTTTTTATGCTTGTATATTGTAAGAAGTATGAATAAAAACTTACTGAGTATTGGACTTCAGAAGTGAAAACTCAGCATTTTAAACCACCAAGCTTCTGCCAAAATTAGTTCAGATTATTGACCATTCTGGATCAGGAAGAATTCTGTTTTTCTTTATAAAATGAAATGTCCTTTTATTTTTTAAGAGAAATATTCCTGTGCCTATGTTTATGTTGCAGATAGGTTCACAATCTGTTTTGAAGGATATCTATTTGCAGGAGGAGTGCAACTCTTTATTTTCTAAAGACATCACATGATTGATTTAGAAAGACATCCCAATCTAGGCAGTCTGAAAAGATCTTACAATCTAACCTTATTCTTAATTGGTGTGTTTTATTTCTGTAGCGAATGCTTGCTGGTGATACCTCTTTCTTCTCCAACACATTTTTGTATTTTTTTTTTCCCTTCAAGGCTCCCAAGAGCAAAACACTTGCTAAACGTCATCAATGAAAACTTTGGTACTCTCGCCTTCTGCCGCCGGTGGCTGGATCGCCTCGGGGAGAGCAAATACCTGATGGCGCTGAAGAACCTGTGTGACCTGGGCATTGTGGACCCGTACCCGCCGCTGTGCGACATCAAGGGCTCCTACACGGCGCAGTTCGAGCACACCATCCTGCTGCGCCCCACCTGCAAGGAGGTGGTCAGCAGGGGGGACGACTACTGACTCCCAGCAGCACCTTTATACTCTAGGCTTTCTTGGAACATAATATATCTGAATTCGATTGCAACACTCGGTCTGTTTTAATGGTGGACTGATGTTAATACTTTCCGTATTTGGAAAGGAAGGAATTTAATCTAAGGCAAGTCTTCTAATTGTAACTAACCATGGAAAAAGCTTTCAGGCCTTTAGAAATATTTCAAAAGTTACTTATTTTTTCTGTTCAGGGAAATATGTGCTATAAAGCTCAATTTTTAGTTTGGAATGAGTTATACATTTTGTTCTGAACATTTATGATAAAAGATGCTTTTCAAATATTTATATGACCATATTCCTACTTGAATGCTTTGAATGACTACACCTGATTTCTGCGCCCCAGTCCTCTGATATTGCCTTTTAAACTTCCTGGAATCCATTTTGTAAAAAATAAAGATAAATTTTCAAATCTGAAAATATATATACTTTTTAGAAGTCTGGTTATGATTCTGGTCAGAAGTCCACTGGGAAACTGCTCTATTAAATATTTTACAAACTTGATTTGCCATTTCTTGTCTTGAAGCTGGACCTTGTCTTACTATTCGTATGAAACTTGACCTTTCATGCTTGGTTAAACAGTCTTGTCAGTGGTGGGATACAGGACAAGAAGTCATCAATGCTTTACAGAGCAAAATGTGACAAGTACAGTAAAGGCATGTGGTAAAGGCTTTGAGTCTTTAGTTTAGACTTCAGCTATATTAGAACATATCAAATGCAGCTGGTAGTCTCTGCTGCTGCTGGCAACAACAAGCAGCTTTGGGCTGAGGTCAACCCAATTTTAGTGTATGTGCCTACATAATCTTTGCCACTGGAACGCCCTCTTGCACAGAGTTAAATTTCATGTCATTTCCTATCTTTTTAAAGTTCACATTTGATTGCACAAGTGGTGGGGACAAGGAAAACTATTTACTTTTGAGTATTAAAAAATTACTTCATGCAGGCAAAATAATTGCAATATTTGATGTTTTCTTGATGTAAAGAGTAATTTTCTGACTTCCTGCTGCAGTGAAATCTTGACTGTTGAATCTCATTTGTAAAGGTAAACTAAATCCCATGGCTCTGCAGGCCTATATGCAATATGTCTTCCAATGCTGTATCTTTACCTCATTACTTGCATATTAAAATTTTCAATAATTACTGGTGATAAAAATGACAGCTCTGTTAATAGGTCAGTAACAGTGCCTTAAACATAAGTTTAGGAAACAGATACTTCACCTGCTCCTTTATAGTCACAGCCTATGTGACTGTCTATAGAACAGTATCTATAGAAGAGTTTGTTTTAACTTAGAAATGGCAGTTCTTTTCTTCTCTGTCTTTGGGTAAAAGCTGCATTTTTGTCCATTCAAACCTGGGTATGTGAGCTACAATTTAGAGGGGAGCAGTGTACTGCCTACAGTTTAAATATAATAGACATTGGTGGGGTTTTTTTCCCCAATTACAACTATTGTTTAAACTCAGTACTGTTTAAACTTGCAGAAATGGATGAAATGGGATACTGAAATGTGTGTTTCTGCTATTGCTGTTGGGGAATATTGACATTCCAGGGATGAGCTTTAATTTAGCAGCTGTGTGGTTATTGTGTTTCAGCTTCCCAAGAAACAGTAGCTAGTGTAGGTGATTGTGCAATGCAAAGTGAAAGCTGGTACTTGAAAGAATCAAATGGTGAGTAGAGTTGCTGCGTACATTGCTGTTGCTATTTTTATTTATGCTTAACCAGAGCATACTCTCCTACACTTCTCAATGTGATATGAGCAGGTTCTTGTAGCCTGGCTGGCTTCCAGCTCACTTGTACAAAGTCTGCTAGAAACAAGCAAGACAAATCTGTTTAACTTTTTGCCTGATTATCAGCAATTTCCAGGCTTTTCTCTCTAGAAGGTGCCTATTTAGTAGTAGTGGGACTTCATATTGTTTCTACAGCTTAAGGCTTTCTCAATGGTTACTTTAAAACCATTTTACTTTCAAGATCGATTATGTGTTCTTTTTTTTGTTTTTTTGTTTTTTTTTTTAACCTGAATATAATGACCCAAACTAGCAGAGACTCAACTTTTTAACTTGCTGGCTGTTTCTTAGTTCACATGTTGAGGCTAATAATCATATATAACAAGTTGCAGTGTAAATGACTCAGAAAAATAATTGCAGAGTGTGATGATTATTGCCCATAAATTTAACTGGGTGTATCTGAATGCAGGTGTCCTGTGCTGCTGGCCTGCCTGCATCCTCCTGCCCAGCAGTATAAAAGGCAAGCCCTTTTTCTGTCTCCTTAAAATAAATGAATTTCCTGCTGCTTTCATGCTCTAGGTTGCCTTTTCCTGTTGCCGTAAGTGTTAAAAAGCCCTGGCTGTGGTGTCTGGTAAGTGAACCATGATCTCTTGTCCCTTGACAAAATTTAACAAAAGGCTGTTGAGCCAGATGTTGAAGTCTGTTTTCAAATACCCAGAAGATGGGGTCATCTTGTTTTTTTTACATGCAGCTCCAGAAATTGTGATGATTTTATGTAGAAATTATTGGGAGCCAGAGTTCAGAAGCTACTGGCAGGGTTTTTTTTTCACACAGACCTTGTGAGACACAACATTAGGACATGTAGAGCTTGACCCCAAGTGATGTGTCCTTTTGATGAAAGCATAGCCTAGGATTTTCCTAATGTTAGACTCAACTACCATGCTTCTTCTCTTAGATGTAAGACTGGTATAGTGGGTACAACACACACAGCCAGATGCGTATAACCACAACATTTCAAAGAGGAGGCTGAAATACGGCATGTGGGGAGACAAGTGGAGTTCCTGTTCCAGCAAGAAAACTGCTGCGGTGTCTTTCTGCCTGGTTGTGTCATGTTCATTTCAGTGTATCAAAATACTACTTGTGTTTAAGAAGAGTACAAAAACACAGTAAGATGGTATGGAAACCTAATGATGAGATGAGTAACTATAATTGGAATTTGTTAATTTGACTTTTACAGCTGGTGTTTGTGAAGATAGAGGAATTTTGCCAAATTCTACCTTCTTCAAAAACCAAAAAAAAACAAAGGATGAGAGTAACCTTTTATTGTTATTCATTTCCCAGGATTATGCACTGTTGGTAGTTGGCCTTCTGTGGAACATCAGTCAGCTGTCCAGAATTGGGAGGTAGGCAGTGTATTTTCCTCAGTCCACACATTTTCACAAAGGTGTGTTTAGAGATAAAGACCATGTAGCTTGAGAAAAGCAAGGCATGCTTTGAAGCAGGTTATATTTTTTTAAGACTTATGCATAGTTCTTTTTTTCTACAAGAATTCAAGAGGCTTTTCTGGTTTTATAGTTTTGAATGTTTCAGTATTTTTAAAGTAAAAATCCAGACAACTCTGCTCTGACTCTTTTACCATTTTTGACTTGTGTTTTTAACATGACAGGCACCCAACTCTTATAACTCAGTCATACTCATTTTAGCTTTGTTTTGCATTTCTATTTTCTTTTACAAAGACCTTTCTTTTACAAAGGTACAGGGCTCTAGGAAAAAACATAAAAGCTCTGTAGCAGTTCAGATGAATAGTAAATATTTTACCTAGTTGTTTTGGAAGTGCCTGTGTCCCCAGTTTTTGAAACTACGATTTAATTTTTTTTCCTTCAGTAAGGCTAAATCTCTGAATCCCTTAACTGGGAGAGGGCTCTACAGAAGCCTTCTCTACTACCAGAGGAAAGTGAAGGCATGTGCTGTCAGGACGCATAAATCAATTACCACTTGGGACTGGCAACTTACTATTTTTGTATTTAAGGTGAGGCTACTTTGGCCTGCGTGCTGCAACCCTGTGATCTCAGCAAGTCTGCAGATGACACAAAGCAGGAGGAGTGGCCGGTAGGCCGGCTGGGGGCACTGCCACACAAAGGGAGCGGGACAGACCCAGGAAATGAGACAAGAGGAACCTCATGCAGCTCTACAAAGGGAACAGCACTCCTGCTCCTGGGCAGGAATCACAGGCTGGGTGGGAAGCAGATGCCCCCAGAAGGACGTGGGGTAGAAGCTGTGCCTTTATGGCAAAGGAGGCCAACAGCCGTAATCTGGTTAAAGGGTGCAGAACTACTACCTGAACGAGTTAAGTATTAAGAACAGAAGCAGAAGCTGTGGAGAAGAACACCTGAATTAGCTCATCCTTGTGGTGGACTGCACTAGTCCACTCTACCCTCCCCATTGCCTTGATTAGGAGGATTAGAACTCTTTCTCCTCCCCTTCTCTTGTTCTACCCAAGAGTAGTAATGGGATGAAAGCTGGATTTGCTTTTGCAGAGCTAATGATGCCTTTCAGAGAAAGCCTTGAGACTCAGCAATCTTTGCTACAATGCAGGGGAATAGCAGGAAGCACAGCCCAGGCAATCGTTCTAGTAAAGATAGCAGGGTAACATTCCTTCAAAGGGACTTGAGGATGTGCTTAACAGTGATGATTGAGACTAATGAACTATCACACCCAAGTTGCTCTCTACATGTCCAAAGATACACTCTTCTGTTAATGCTTGAGTCTCTGAAGACCCCTATGGATCTCCTAAGAGATGTGCTTGGAGGAAGAAAAAGTATCAGAAGCCTGAAAGGCAAATTTTCTGAACTACGTGTAAGTAGAAAGAAGTGTTTAAATTGCATTCATTTCCTCACCAGCAAGGACAGAAGAGGAAAGTATTTGAAAGACTGAACAGCCATAACAAGTACATTTACCAGATCACTCACTTCAGCACGTGACTTTTGGCTAAAAAAAAAAAAGAAATAAAACAAAAACAGAACGACAAAAAACCCAACCAACCAAAAAACTCCCAGAACCATGAACTGTTTTGCACATGTAAATTAGGATGAGCACAAGACCAAGAAGTTTGAGATCTGAGGCTGCTGTGTGCTTGCTATAATATGGCATCTTTCAGAAACAGAAATGATTGCAAAAGTCATTAATAAAACCAGCTGTTAAATCACTGACAGATAGCCAAAGCAGCAGTATGGTTAGCAGTTTAACCCCTGTTAGACAAAATCTAAAAATAATTTTTAAAAATGTAATGATAACGTAGGAATTGATTCCAGTACGCACACGCTTTTCTGTCCATATCAAGGCATTTTATTGAGGTATAAACTTTGCAGAAGACGAGGTAACAATTTGCATAGGACTTACGCAAAATAACTTCAGAATTAAAATTTCATTGGCATTAACTACTGGATGTGGAGGATTGATAATTACTACTCGTGAAATTCTCCTCGCTGCACAGTTCTGTTAATGCTAGTGGTAGGACCATGTAGTATAAGGTACAGCTGTTGTGGGTAATGAAACCAGACTGAGAATACTTTCACGCAAACATTGCAGCTGCTTTTCATCAGCTCTTTGTTCAGGGATGGCTGAGACGGACAATGCTTGCCAGAGCTTGAAGTAAGCTGGTCCAATTCAAGAAAAGGGATGCTAATGTTCTTGTAGCAATGCCAGTGGGATGAGTGAGTGGGGTTTTATTATTGGGGTGTTACTGGGTGTTTACTTGTTTGTTTAAGAAAACCTTTCGAATTTGGAATATAAAAGCCCCTGGATGTTAAATTACTTTGAATTTGGCACTTGAGTTTTAAGTTGTCAGGTTTGTTAAGGCTAAAACATGCAAGTCTTGGTAAAGATACATTCTTGTGTTATTAAACAATCCTCTTGCATACTTACATGAAAATAACTTTGCGCTCTATTTCCTCAAGTTCAGATTTTAAGACATTCTATCAGTGTATCTTTAGTATAGCCATTCAAGCTTGCAAAATAATTTCACAGAAAGTTGCTTACAAAAAATTCATTTACTATCTGACATGTTTTAACATTCCTTGCTGGTGAATGTCAATATTTTAAGACCTAGTAGCAATTCCTGCAAGACAGTAAGAATCACGGTATCATTAGAACTATACTATAAAATGTACACAAGCATATACAGAAAATTAACCAGAAAAATATCAGTTGCTCATTGAAGTAAATATTCTAAACCAATTCAAAAATATTATCAAAATATAAAACCAGCTTAAAAAAATAGCCTGAGGTAAAAGTTAAATGCACATAGCAATCTCTTCCTTAAAAAAATAGCTGTATTGAAATTTTAGGTACTTAGACAGTTACTTATTGTCAATAAAAACTTTTGCTAATCATTGAAAAGAGTACTTCAACTAATACAAAACTATATAAACACTGAAGAAGTACAATACTGTACTTCCTTTAAAAAATACATAGTTATGACAATTTAAAACTTTACCATAGACACAGTTAACTGGCTTTGGATTAGCTGCTACTGTTGTCCATGGAACAGCCAGCTAATTCTGTGTGCTGCTGACTTTCAGCTGTGCTAGGACAGGAGACTCTACCATGTCCATTTGCCTGAGTAAGTCGTTGGCTGTAAAACAAAATGTAGGCTTGAGCCTTGCAAACTTCTTCCATAGTGCACATATTGAGTTTCGAATCATTGCAGTGTACCCAAAATCCTACAATAAGGAAATATACCAGAAAAAAATATCATCAGGACACTCATTTTAAGTAATTGTATTGTATTTAATAATTAATTAGTATTTGGTCCCATTTAATGAATTGTGTACAAATAGCAAACGGTTTCAGTTGATCTGGTTTATTTGCCTTAAAAGCTCACCTTAGCTTCCTCAGATTTACAAGTGAGTTTATAGCTAGAACACATTTAACAAGGTAATACAAAAACTGAACTGTTGGTCTACAGAGCTGCACTTCTCATTCCAGGCAGATCAGCTACAATTGATTCCCTTTTGCTTTTGAGAAAAGACAGTCATTGCACCAGTTTAGAATTAGGAACACCCCTTTCTCCCTAGCTTCCCATTTCCCAGCTTGTTCCTACCTCCTTCAGAATTGTAGCAGTAGGCAGTGTAGTGCCCTGAGCCAAATCCTTTCCCGTGATGCATAACCACAGCAGACAAGTCATAGATGAAGCAGTCAGGCAGGAGAGACTTGAGGGATTCCCTGCAGCAATAAGGCTCCATGTTCAGCATTTGATCAAAACTAACATGTACACCAATCTTCTCACGGTGATTGCGTCCTGACCACCTGGAAAGTTAAGTCAAATGAAAACTTACGTTTTGTTAAAGAAAGAGCACAGCATTCTGAATTATTATGAACATAACATAATATTTTCACTATTATTCTGTGCACAAAATCAATGCTGTGGATTTTTTTTCTAGGCTTCCTCTTTCACATCTTCATTTCAAGGCCTTTTAAATATGTCTATGGTACCTAGTGTTCTCATCTTCTGAAACATCCATCTTAACATCTGCATAGTGGTGAGTAGGGAAGTACTTACCACCTGTTATACCTCTCTGGTATTTCTCATTTATTCTATATCTCATTTTCAGTTTCCTTTGTACAAGAGTACTGATGTTGGGCTACGAGTTCACAGAGATGCAGTGCAGTGTCCACTTCCCTACTCTGAAGCTAAATGTACTTATGTATTTGGATATATGAAGGTTATCTGAGACTTCAAATGAATACAGTCCAGGTTTGTGCGTTAGTGATTATACGCATCCTACCCTACCTCAAGATATCACAAGATTAATTTTTACCAACAGAATTCAGAGCAAGGTTAGTAAGTTTTGACCAAAAATAAGGATAAAATAATTTTGGTACTAAAGTACCAAATCCAAAAAGTTAATACCCCTCTTATAGCGTATCTAATTGATGTTTCAAGTGAACAACAAAAAGAAGTTTCTAGTAACTATGTCCCATCATACCAGTAAAGGGAAATTAAACTGATGCTGAAAAACATTGATCCTAAGCAATGGTAGAGCAAGACTGATTCTGTCAGTTCGCAACACTTTCTGTTGTGGTACTACTTACCTAAACCGTTTAAGGTGTAATCTGAGAACCTGAGGTAGTCGACACACCATAAGCTGCTTCTGAGCTTCTGTGAGTATAACTGGTTTAGAAGAAAACTTCCTTCGTTTTTCTGAGGTCAAACACACAGTTACACAATACAAATCTTGGTAACAGCCTTGTATTTCAGTCTAAGATTATCCACAGAATTTGTGTGGACCTAAATATCTATGGTACATGCCTCCTTAAAAAGGATATGATCGGAGAGCCGTTTTGCAAGGATTATTTTACTATGCAAGTAAAAAATACTTGTAGTCACTTATATTAGTCACCTTAATTTAAAAAGGTGGTGGCTTCTTCAGCTGGGAGTACTAGAAACCCAATCAGGGCATCATGAGACTGTATATAAATGAAGCATCACACTTCAAAACATCTCCTGAACAATTTAATCTTCTAAGGGGCAAGTAAACAGCTGTCAAGTGACCACACCAGGACATAAGAAGAAGGTCTTTGTTTGCAATACTCTTTTAAGACTTCTATACTTGCACTGTCAGCTTATATTTTACACAGAGAACATATGCATGAGTACATACTGCCTTTACTCACTGTTGCACTGATCACATGCATATATCTTTCCTTCCAAAGCTTCAGTTTCTGTAAACTTGGCCAGCATTTCTGTCAGCAGACATGGATACTGAGACGACATCTCCTTGCCATTGCAGTGATACCTCTCGGGAAACTCCAGGGACAGGTCCCAGAAAGGTTCTATGGTATTTGATTTATTGTCACAGGCAAGACATGTAACCTGTAAAAAAGATATTTCGCTAGCTGCTTACACTCAAAAATATACTTTGCTAAACATGTACCATAACTTAGTTCTAAAAAGAGATTATTTTTCCTAGAGATAACCAAGGGTAACCAAAGTCAAGACAAAGTCATTTAACAACAGAGATGATACATCTAATTTCTTTTCTCTGAAGCACCATGTCCAAAACTGTTACCACAAACAAGTGTTCTTATGTTTTACTGAGAAACAAAAACAGTGTCAAAATGTTCTGTCTGGGACTGTCCAAAAGAAAGCAGCTGGTGAAGTCTCAGGAGTCTTTTCTCCAAAAGGAAAATTTACATGAGAAATTACAATACAGGTTAATTTAAAAATAAATCAAAATAAATCAAAACCACACACACACAAAGAAAAAAAAGGAAAAAAAAAAGGAACAGCTGGGGATTTTAAAGTCATATCCTTCTTACTTTGTAAGTCTTCCAGGGAAGCCTGGATTAGGAAGCACACCTCTTCAAAGAAAAATTAACAGGTAAAAATAATTTATTTCTTCTTTCAGTAAGTGGATCCATCGTCACACTAGGGAAAGGACAAGCAGTAAGACAACATAAATAAAATGTAAAGACCTGAAGTGAGTCAACCTGGAAAATGCAGATACTACAGCAGGAGACAAATTATTATAGCATTCAATACTTAGGGAAATAAGTTAAAAGCAGTAGCTCTTCTAAGCTGGAAAGACAACACATTAGGTGTTGCATGCTTCCTATTTAGGAAAATACCACAAGTTGTTTGGAACAACTAACACAAAGACATACTAATAAAGGAATGAAAATTCATGTGACGTTCAAAGATTGTTATTTCACAGGGACCCCTTTATGCTGCTGCCGTTCTACATAAATTCAGTGTAGTTCCCTTCAGTTAGGTTAGTAAGCCTACAAAAGTGTGAAAGTACACTCAGTTTTGTTCAGATGCTCCTTTATTTTCCTATGAAGGTTTGTTGTTAGGTAATTATTCACCCTGCTTTGGTATCTCATGATCATTTATGTAAGCACATATCTTTCACCTCACAGTATCTTCCTCCTAGGTGTTCTTGTAACTGCACTCAGTAGTTGCAACAGCTTATACTCCATCTCTGCATTAGCCACCTAGTGCACGTGTGGATTTGTGTAAACATGTGGATTTGCATGAACATTTAGCAGTGCAGTTAGGAAAGCTGTTAACTGCTTTAAGTTCTAAGACGAAAATGCCACTACCTTGTTCTTAGAAAACAAAACTTCAAACTTGCACAGCAGAAAAGAGGAGATTCTTTCATTTTAATTTACACTGTCAGGAGTGTCTTTGTAAGTGCTAACATCTGGCAACATTTCAAAGCCACAAATTACTAGTAATTCAGAGCTGAAATCTAGACATGGGAGACAAAATTCTATGTTTGGCCACAGTTCAACCACACTCCAGCTTAAACCCAGAATGACTAATAAATTTCTACTGTACAAATGGGTAATTTCTTTGGGCCAAAAGTTTATTTAATTGATGAGTTACTTAAGAATTTGTTGGGCATGAATGCACATTTAAAATTAAGGAGCTCAAGATGTAGAACACACAAGACCTCAATACACATCATTTTAACACATTCTGAGGTTTGGAATTTAATGCATTATATTAATAACCTAGGTGAAGATCTTTCCCAACTACCTAATGAGTACTACCCCAGAGAAAAAGAAACTAATAGACCCAGCTTCCAAGTTTTTGCCAGTCAAGAAACCTGAAGAACACAAACAGATGCCATAAATCTGCTGCTCATCTCATCATGCAGCTGTGAGCAGAGCCAATCTGTGGGGACAAAACCCTGAACTGATCTACAGTTGCACTTGTTTCTTCAAATCCAAGCCAGTCCTCCCTGCAGCAGAGTTAAACTCTGGGATTTATGTAGTTGCCAACAGCACAGTAACCCAACACACCTGAGCAAGCCCAACCCATCAGCCCCTGTGTGTGCTGCTCCTGGACCTGGTGGGAAAGGACAGCCAAGCACGGCTTCAGCAAGGGTGGAAATGTTCTCCTTAGCCAGGCCTGCGCTCACCAACTGGATTACTCAAAAGGCAGGAGCATTCCCAGCCTTCTGTGGAATCCATCTGCACTGGCCTGTCCATTGGCATTGGCTTCACGACATTCCCACCAACTCTTCTCTGTCCTAAATGGGACTCCTTTATCTCACACTGCATTAGCATTTACGCAGTGCAACCCAGAATTTATTTCTCCGTGAGAGGGGCAGAAATTTTAAAAACTGTTCAAAAGTTGGTTGAGTGAGATAAGATTCTATCAAATACAAAACAAAAAGAACCCCAAACATGAACTCAAAGGGCAAAAACTTCATTCATTTGCCCAGTGTAACTTTGTATAGTGTAAGTATGCACAACAGTAATAGGGAAGTGAGTTTACTCTAGCAATCTGGTTAGTGATGTCTATTTTTATGATTATACTTCATAAATTCAGAGTTTGATCCCACCTTCCCATTATAATTCAGAATCGCTATTGTAGGAAGCTTTAATACTGTCATTTATAGCAAAGCAAATGAGAAAGTCACATTAGAGCAAAGAAAATTACAGATTTCAACTAGTCTGAAATTGCTACCTTATGTTTTGCCCTGACCACCCTCTCATGCCTTGAAACATGGGTACTAAATACAATTGTTTGGTTAAAGCTTCGTATTCAATCATGGGCCAAAGGCCAGACTGAAAAGAGCTGGATCAAATTGCTTGATTCAAGCTAAGCACAGAGACCACTCAGACAAGCATCATTGTGACCACAATAATGTGATGGACAGCTGCTGCCCTGGATGGCATTCAGTGTAAATGCAACCAAAGAAAATAGTTAACATATTGCTGCAGAAAAAGCCAACTCCATCATCAACTGTTTTGCCTATGATCCCTGCACCTGCATGGAAGAAAGGAAAACTCTTAACCACCTCTGCCCCAACTCTTTTTTTTCCTTTGTTGCTTTCAAGAAGAGTAAAATAGCCAGTCCCATTTTTGTGCTTTCACTAGATGAGACATACATATAATAATTAGTAACTCAATTTTTGCGCAGGAAAGTAACCAAGGTTGAAGGGGAATTCAGCTACAGTACAGAATTCAGATGACAGCATAAAAAAAACCCAACTGAACTTTGTAGTGATAAGTATACAGCATCATCAAAATGATCTTTATCTATTTAGCAGAATAACATAAAGCGTAACCACAATTGACTGTGGTCTGTGATTCAATGGCCTTGACCATTTAAAATGTTACTTTCATCTAGCTGGAAAACAATTTGACAATCATTTTGTGGGTCAGACTAAACTAAAAGCACAAAGACTAACACCAAAATACAGAAATCAGTAAACATGACATCAACTGGTTTAAGTGCAAATCCTCCCATTCATTACCTGCCTGAAGTTCTTGTCTTTTTAACAGTCTATTCAGTGGGAGACTTAATACTCAGCAGTACACGGATCACCCTCAGCATTCTCTCCCGCAAACTCTAACTCAGAACACACTACCCAAAACTGAAGGCATTCAGACAACTCAAAAATCACATTTCCTCTTTTCTCAGACAATCTGTCCTGAAATAAGTTTTAAGGATAGTTTACATACTACACTGGTTAGAACCTATTTCACTCTTTGAGACTTTGCATATTCGTTCCTCTGATCACTGCATGCCGTTATTCTGCTGTGCTGAGCAGGAACAGAGGGAAGCATTTTGCTCCGGTTCCATCTTAAAAATGCTCAGGAAGTAATCAATCTGCTTAG
Source organism: Bombycilla garrulus (assembly GCA_013400315.1). Taxonomy (NCBI): domain Eukaryota; kingdom Metazoa; phylum Chordata; class Aves; order Passeriformes; family Bombycillidae; genus Bombycilla; species Bombycilla garrulus. The sequence goes on from VXBU01005734.1 coordinate 15,860, forward strand.
GAAGTTTTAAGCATGCCTAGAGTTATCAAAAGCTCGTTCCAGGCGCTGCTATAAAAAATATTGGAGACAATTTTTCTGAACCCGGAGAAGCCTGCAGATGACACAAAGCAGGAGGAGTGGCTGGCAGGCTGGCTGGGGCACTGCCACCCAGTGGGAACGGGACAGGGTTGGGAAACAGAACAAGAGGATCCTCATGCAGCTCTGCAAAGGGAACCAGCACTCCTGCTCCTGGGCAGGAATCACCCAGGCACCAGCACAGGCTACGTGGGAAGAGAATGACCTGGGGGACAAGCTGTCCATGAGCCAGTAACGTGCCCTTTGGCAGAGCATCACCAGTAGGTCCAGGCAGGTGATCCCTGCCCTCTCCTCAGCTCCCACACAGCTCAGGTGCTGGGCCCAGTGCTCAGAAAAAAGGGAGACATGGATATGCTGGACTGAGTCCACCAAAGGGCCAGGAAGATGATGAAAGTCTTGGACATATCTAACCTATGAGGAAAGGCTGAGAGAGCTGGGGCTGTTCAGCCTGGAGAAGGAAGCTCAAGGTAGATTTTATCCTTGTATGAGAATTTCTGCTCATATGATTTCTGAGTACATGTGGCACACAATAAAACCTGCTATTTCAATTTCTGGATTTTTAGAAAGACACTTGTTCCCTTCCTTGCTTAATACGGACAGAGTTGAAATAAAGACACTTTAAAAATTGTTGCATATTGTGCTATTTAGTTGGTACCATTTAAAAAAACACAAGCCAAAAAACTCTTGAGACAACAGCTAATATACTTGTGCTCTTTACGCATACTTTAGAGATCTGAGAGCCAGTGTGGGTCAATTAACCACTGCCACATGAGTTCATAGCACAGTAGCTTCTCCTTTCCCATTGAAGGACTGAGGACAGGAGACAGTAAGTACCTTCCACAAGAGAGCAAGCACTGAGGGATTGAAGACAAATTTTCAATTTCAGGATAAACAGGATAAATAAATAAATAGGATTTTAATAGACATATTGGGATCTCCTCAGAGGCCCAATGGGTTTGAGAGGTATGAGCCACTTTCTCCAGACAATTGCTGCAGGAAAACGAGCATGTGAAAACACGGAACAGAGGGGAAGGAGTTTGCACCTACAATGCAGATCTTTACTTCTCTTAGATGTACCAGATATTGCAGTTTCACAATACTGCAAAGTAAAAAGCTGAAAACTTAAAACGGGTATTAGAAAGTATAAAACAAAAAAACAGAGGCATTTTGATCATGCTGTTCCTGGAGTTACCCATTACCTAGTCTAGTACTCCAAAAAGTAGTAAAATATTTCAAGCAGCAGATGAAGAAAACTTACTTTAAATCAGCTGAGAACACAGCAAAACAAAAACAACTACCTCATATAAAACGTTCAGTTGTTTCGACATTACCCAAAATTTTTTCTAGTTATCAAAAAGTAATCTGCGTAAGATTCTCAAACACTCAATTCTCTGCTTTCTTAATCTTACATCCTAAATTCAGTTAGCACTGAACCAGGGAGCACTTCAATAGCAACAGACTGATGGCAAATTCAGGATTATGACTGCCCTTCAAGTTACATTAGAGCTAGAAGAAAGGGGAAAAAATTTAGCTGCACATGTGAAAGTAATGTGATACCTAAGTAAACACACAGCTTATCACACTGTAAGGGATCCTCTGTGCACTTTATCAAGAGTAGTTCATAGTATTCATGAGGTCTGAAGGTTAGGGAGATTGACTTCATGACACTTGAGTATCTCACAGAATAAAGTAGCTTGAACTTATATTTTCTGTACAAAGAGCCAGTACATATGGTAACATTTTAGGGGTTCTAAAATGAAAGGCAACTGCACACAGAAACACGCTTCCCAATTCCCCTTTGTCAATGAAGTAAGATATAACTTAACATGCTAAACTAAAATCCTGTCTTATTTTTAATAAGGGCAGCTGGGAACGGCTCCAACTATCTTCTAGAGAGAAACTGCAATACTATCACAGTATTACACAGTACTTTATTTCTATTACTATATTTATCACAGTATAACTTCATCTTGTAGGTCAATAAAGTTAGCCTGTAAGGACTAAATGTACACTCCTTGCTTTGAAGAGCTCACACTGCCCAAGATGTGATGACATAGCAAGAAGTTTGGGGTTTTTTTTCTGCCCTGCATGGGTGTTTTCTCGCCTTTTTTGTTAACTTCATTAAAGCAGTTCTGACAAATGCCTAGTGAAATCATGATGTAGGAATCTTACTGAGGAAAGGAAAATAATTGCCTAACAGAGTTTTTAAAGTTCATCTTCCATGTGCAAACACCAGGAACTAAATTATAAAGATGACCTGAATATATTTTACAAGGAAGAAATCTTCAAGGCTCTTTTCCTTATAATATTTATCATGTTAGAAACGACAAGTGAAGACTAAACTAAAAAAAAAGGAAAGGCAGAAGACAAAGGAAACACTAGGAGGGCAAAAGTGTTGAACAGTCTGTGAGAACTGCCTAATGAGCCAAGGAGAAATTACTAGATAACAGCCTCAATACCCTTTTCCTTGTTCCTCTCACTTCAGGCATTCTTGAGTTCATCAAGGCTGTATTCTGCACACAGACACAGAGCAGCTGCAGTAAGAGCTGTATGTAGTCACAGAAGTCACATGAAGCCTCAAAACTGCTTAATTCCCCTTCTGTTTTACTCAATAGTGAGGAGTTTTTCTGTTTTGTAGTGGTTTTGGTTGTTTATTTTAGTGTACTCATTAGTGAATTCTCACTACTCCGAAATAGTCATCAAGAAGGTGGAAGGGTTTCTAGTCATAAACCTTTTCACATAAAGCTAAAAATATGTGAAAGCAGCTATTGCTGAAATGATTCTGTGTCTTTAGAGCCTTGAAAATTCTTACCAAAGCAATGAATCTTGTGAGGAAGTTTGCAACACAAGCAAACCTTGTCAGTATTCCTAAAAAATTACTTTATTTTGCTGACAAAATTGCTGTTTGGAGAGGAATGAAATTTTCAAACAAAAAACTATTTAATGACATGATATGCTAAACACTTCCAGTTGTGTAACACTGATACAAGCTATGCACTACCCAAGGAAAGAAAGTAGACCACAGAAGTGCTCGTACACTGGGTTAGATGGAAAGTAGCTGGTGATCCAGTTTTATTGATAGATCTAACAGTTTCCAGCAGTTTCACAAAACCTAAAATGACTGAGAGCTGATATATGCTGCAAACAACCTTGTTACCTTCCTATGAAGTCTACAGATGTTGTAGCAGTAAACAACCCTACCTTGGATTTCCAGTTTTACATATAAAAACATTAAACCATCAATAAAATAGTCAGAATACCAGGAACAGACATTTTTGTGTTAACCCTTTTTTTCTACACACAGTATTAATCAAATGCTTCCACACTCCCTCAATAACATATTCATGTATACTACGGATCCATTCCAGGAGCCAGGAATTTCCCAAATTCTGTTCCTGCTGCAATGTGGTTAATTTTTAGATTAATTCAACAGAAATAAGCATTTGTTTGTTTAGTCAGTATTCGGACATTTGTACACACACACTGTTGGGATATGCATAATAGCAGTGAACACACTGAAATACATAACAGGGAGCTGAGAAGGACAAAAAGAAATAGTCATGAGAAAAGAAGGAAAACCACCATTGCCTACACCCCACAAATTCAGTTCCTGTGCTGACAGAGCCTTCTGTATCTTTTTATTGCAGTAGAAAAGAAGTATTAGTATTTCTGTACATAAAATCATGACATGCAATTACTCACTGGTAATCAAATCAAATTCAAGCTATTTAGTGAAATAATATCCTGTTTGACATCCATTACCTAATCAGTTTCTACTTACATGAGATTAACACGTTCCTTAACACCTTTTATCTAGTATCACTATAGTGATAAGCCAGATACCTAAAACTGTAAATTCTTTATTCCTTCAAATGAGTTGGTGCTTAACAGCAAATACAAGTATTTCTCAGTGGTGGAAAGGTGTGTTTTAAAATAACAAATTTAAGACTTTTATGATTAACAGGTGTATCGGGTTTGAACGGCCCGGTTTTTTGGTAGTGGGAGGGTGGCTTCTATTGAAACTGTGTAACATTTCTGCTGAAGCTGTGTAATATATCCTCACCACCCCCCTCAACAGTTATAAATGTATAAACCTTTGAATTGTGTTCATCCCTGACTGACTAGAGTAAATCCAGAACTACAAATCATCAAACACCTTAAAAAAAGTAATCATAAAACGTACCTGACTTAATAGCTGTCCATGAAAAATGTTGTTAACCACATTCAAAACCTGCTTTATAAGTTTCCTTTGAGAAGCAGGGATGAGAGCTGGGTATCTGGTCCCTGTTGTCTCCAGTTCCTGCTGTACTTTATCCAAAAGTTCACAGAGAAATTCCTGAGCATCTTGTTGGGCATACCCTCTGAAGGCTGGAATTAGTCTCCACACAGAATGAAGCATGGCAAAAGGAGACACCAGTGCCCATTTGCCAGACCACATAACCTGGAATAGAGTATGCAACTCGTGACAGAGAGAAATATGCTTTGAACTGGGCTCCCTGGGCTGAATAAGTTCCATACTTTTCGAAGCTCCTCCACTTAATCCAGAGGATAAACTAGGCCGCCTCACAGAATATGATCCCTTTACTTTCTCTTGGTTCTCATTCACCTGCAATGTTGAGGCAGCTATTGACAGGTGTTTAGATGAAGATCTTGTTTTACCATTGGTTGCCGTTGCCAGCAGTTCCTGAGTTTGGTTGAGATCAAGCTTTAAAAAGCATTCTCGAAAAATAAGTAAGTGACTTAATACCTGCAGGACAGAATTCATATAGCATGTGTTTCCCAGGTTTCTCAGTCCTGTTACTCCAGGAGTCACCGTGGGCCTTCGTTTAATTGGAGAGTCACTTATTTTTTTCAATCTCAGTTCTTCCGAGGTATATGTTTCTTTCAGCTCTGCCAAAAATTCCATGTTCTGTGATATTTTTTGTGTGCAGGGTTCTGGTTTTGAGGACATTCTAATTTGATTTTGTAAACGACTGCTCTTTCTTGGAGGCATCTTTTCCATCTCTGCTTTCAACTCACGCTTTCGTTCCTGTCTTCTCTTCCTAGCTTTGTCCTTTTTTAGCTCTGCTTCTTCTTGACGTCTTTCTTCTTCCAAAATCCTTTTTCCAGCTGGTGTCAGCTCAAGCCACGATCTGAATACTTTGCCAAGGACCGCTTGCCGTCGGTGCCAGAGGGCCGTGAACATCCTATCCTCATTCCGAAGCATGGCCTGGGCTCCACCGTGCGCAAGGTAGGAATCGTCACTCGTACCCATCGAACGCAAAGTCCTCCCGCTCCGCGTAGTGCACTCATAGTTCTGACTCTTGATTGCACTTAATGTACTCCGCAAGAGCTTCAAGTCACCAGTGGCGTTGTCATTGAGAACGTAATCGTCGCAGAGATAACAGAAAACATACAGCTCGTTTACTTCCAGTGCCACGGGGTGGCTGCTCTCCTGAAAGTGCTTTAGTGCATGCTCTTCGATGTATCTCCCACAGGCCACGTGCGAGCAGCTGAGGCACGCCCACACAGACTCCGTAGTATTGCAGTCCATGCAGTGCCATTTCTGAGGATTGAGAATGGAGTGATCTTGGGCCAGTCGCAGACGTCCCACGTGCTTACACTTATCCATTGTTAAAACTCAAATTGCAGAGATATGCTGGCAAAACACATCATCCAAACTATTTTCTGCCCACGATATTTCAATCTGCAACTAAAAAAGAAAGAAAGTTATAGTTCATAAATACCCAACTGTATCCCTTTTACAGGAGTCGGTGTACCAAATTCATATTGAGATGAAGACCACTGTCACCATTCTAGCTGAGTCTCACCAAACATATGAATGAAATCAGTCATGTGGAGCCACACACACACACTCAACACTTTCAACACTAAATTCACCACGTTCACACTAAATTGCCTGCATACCACTGTTTATATTCCCAGTGCTTTGTGGCTCAGTTCTGAAGCATACTAACTGCACTTTAGGCCTGGTTTGTTTTTTTAAATTAAAGGACACCAATTTTGTTAAAAAGATGCTATTACAGAGTTCAGATACAAATACAACTCAAAGTGAGAAACACTGCTCAGAGAATCTGCGGATGCTCCCATCCATTGAACTGTTCAAGGCCAGGTGGAATTGGACTTTAAACAACTGGGTCGAACTGGAGGTGCCCCTGCGCACAGCAGGGAATTGGAGTACAGGATTTTTATGGTCCCTTGCAACTCAAACCATTCTGTGATTCCAAAATTCTCCTATTAATTCTACCCCTAAGTATACAGGTGCAGAAGTGCAAAGGTCACTTAAATTTATTATGTTTACACAGTGCCAACAGTTCAGACAAATGAAGCTTTATACAACTCAAACCCTTAATTAATCCGTAGCTTTAATTAAATCACTACCCCCCCCTGTGCTCAGTCAACCCCATCATACCATTTCTATAATAATGTAACTTAAATATCTACATATTAACACATCATCCTAACACCTCTGAAAGAGTAGCTTGGCAAAGCACAACTTGATTTCTTAAGACAGAAACACCAGGACGTATCTACATCAGTTACCACAAACTTTATAAAAACTTTCTAATCCAGGTCTCCAAAAGATCATATACAAATCTGGCTAGCACTGGCTTGTATTCTTTATTAAGTTTGTATGGTTGCATTTATTTGTTCAAAGCGGTTTCTGCTCCCTCCTATAAGGTGCATTTAACCAAAACAGACAGTCTCCGATTAGCAAAAAATTAAAGAGACAGTGATTAATTCTTGTTTTTACCATTTTCTTCAACTATCTCATTTAGATATAACATCTAGAGATAAATTATAATAGTGTAATGGTGCATCAAGAAGTGATCTGGGGCATTTGCGCCCACCACATCACTGACTAGGAAGGGCCAAAGAGCACAAAACACCAGTACCATTATGCCACAGTGCTGCCAGATGAAACAATTAATTCACCTGAGGAGTTCAAGGCTTTGTCAAATATTCAATCTACGCCAAGTGAGATGAGTTTGCCATTACAAATGCATGCCCTGGACCTGGCCTAGGCTGTACAGTATCAAGGTCCTGGATTCTATGCTTTTCAGGTAAATAAACCATACTGCATAAGTACTGAGTGATTTACACAACTCTGGATAGAACAAAAAAAAAATGTATTCCACCTATTAGCCTTAAATATGCTAATATTTATCAATTTCTGCAGTTCTGAAACACACAGCAATAGGTTACTCAGTGTAGAACAGATGTTTAGTGTAAAATAAGCATTAGCTAGAGGGAATCCTAACGTACAATGACTTGACACCACGAAGGAAAGGTAAACAGGTGAAAGGTTACAGACAGCTATAAAAGAAACTCTGATTTTCATCGGGTGCTTTGATAAAACCTGTCATTAGAAGATTCAACTAAAAATGGCTTTGTTTGGTTTACTGCCCCATGGCTAGTGCCTTTTAAAATGTTACAGTTCAGATACCAGTATAAGAGCTGTAATAACTCTCTAAGCACATAATCAGCGCCCAGCATTGCATGTCTTATATAGAATTGATTCTGAATGAAGAAAAGCTTGAACCAGCTGCAGAGAAACTAAAAATCTGTACACAGTTTTACATGCCCCTATTAATCTCTCATTCATTCTGGCTAAGAGTTTTTTCCAGTCCATACTGACTGCACCAAGGAATTTCAGGCACCATGACCTCTGGGAGCCATTCAGCAGCTCCCAGATCAAGTACCAGCCACTTTGTATCGGGGGAGGTCGAGATCTCCTGTGCTATGGTCAACAGATCACAAAAGTAATGGCTTGCTTAACTTTTTCATCTTGCTTGCACCCATATCATTCATTCCTTCTAAAAGGCAATCTTATCCACAGGCTGCCAAATAGATTCTTTTACAAGCAGTTGTGCACAGCTTTTTATATTGTCATTATAAGTAAGACCAGCAGCATTATCTAGTGTCTTCTAGTCTGGCAACCTCTTTTCCACAACAAAGTGGAATTTTTGTAACACTGATAAAATTCAGGATAGTAATATGTATATAAAGTGTGCTGCAATAATTAAATATGGTATAGAGGATTTTAAGGGACAAGGCTCATCTTTGTGGTTTTGGGCTAACATACATAGATTCTACTGCACAACATATTAGTAACAGTCCTTTCCAGCAGAACAGAAAAGAACACTAAACATTGCCTTCCCACAGGGCTGTCACACACAGCTATGCTGTCAGTCAGAGGAATCTGACAGGTCAACTCTTTCTGGATTTGTTAAAAAGTCACTGTGTAAATCCTGTGCCTTATTTTTCCTTCCTTTTAATTCTATATGATCAGATTTTTTTTTTCCACACTTTTTGAAAACATTCTCAATACTAAAACTGCTTACATGCCTCAGTGTAAGCAGATATTGGACTGAGGACAAAAGCAGTCCACTGATTTCTGGACAGCCACTGTTTAAATCAGGACTGCACATTCAAGCTCTTCATGCAAAAGCAGCACAATTCTACAAAAGCGCAAGATCAGCACCTCGAAGGGAAAAATCTAAAGGCCCAGCTCCCCCACCAGCAACCAAGCCAGCATGACATTTTCCCACCTACATCGATGTGAGGAGAAAAGAGACAGGGTGGAAGGAGGAGGCGGGGAGGAAACATCTTAGCATGGGAGAAGTCTTTCTTTGAAAAAAGTGAAGAAATCAAATTGCAGTTTGGTCAAAAAGACAGCAATATCTGAAAACACTGTAAAAAAGCTTAAGAGTACAAAAGTGAGATCAAGAAAACTTCAGATGAGCGTCAAGCAGCACACTGACATAATGAATCTTTGAAGTACTGAGACTGCATCAACCCACAACATTTAAAAACTGAACCTTAGAACCAAAACTTGGCAAAATATCTCAGGGTAAAAAACAGGAGTGACCTGACAGATAACGATGGAAGAAACAGAAAAAATACTGTGTGCTCATTCCCACACCTGAAAACTGCAGCTGGAATAAAAAAGTACAATCTAATGCTCCAATGTTTAAATTCCCTAAAGGAAGTTATTCAGCTCTAGTTTCTGCATACTTCTCTCCTGAGGTTCAGTTCTGTGCACACACACAAAGAAACTTTGAATTAGTTAACCAGCACTTCAGAGATCAAGCCCCCCCTCTGCGTTCTTAGCACAGACCTGAGCTGAAGTAGTAAGCAAAATAGCAACTACTAAAATATAGAAAAGTACTATTGAAAGCATTAAGCTGTCTGGAAACAGAGATACACAGAAGTTTTTTCTTGCACCAAAGCTGAGCTAGAAACAAAGATATATAGAAAAGGTTTTTTTAATTGTACTATATTTCAGCCTTACTGACATGCTCATTCCTTTTGTTCCATTCAAGAATGGCTGGCAAAATGTACATTTTTGGGTAATTAATGAGCTGAAAAAGTACTTGATGCCAAAACCAACTCAGAAGTCACAAAAATTGGTGGTTTTCTTCCATTTCTGTTCCATGAAAAAAAAAAAAAAATCAAGATTTTAATAACGTAAGGGTCATTTTTACAGCTGATAAACTTATAGAACGTTACTATAAATATAAACAGAAGGGTGTATTTTACTCTTAGTCACTACTTGTGTAATTAATTGCCATTGACACATAAATTAGAAGTCTCAAACATTAGACTAGAAATGCAGTAGAGAATTTTACAATTACATATACACGTGTGTGCGCTCTTGTGCCCCATTTATATTCTGGCTTTTAAATCAGATGACCGTTTACCAACTGATTTTCATCAGGTTCTGAGTACCTGTTGAATATCTCGAAACACAGGAATCATGGGTACTTAAACAAATCAAAGTTTTAGACAACAAATACACTAAGCGGAAGGCAGATGTACTGCTTTTTGCCTTTTTAAAGGAGTTTTCTTTAAGTAAACTACTCAACAAAACACTTACGAGCGTAACTCCCAGCTGCAATGCAGTCCTGCAGGCGTAACAATTTAGACTTGAAATCAAAGCATCACTTCAAAAATAAATTTTTTGAATTATTTCCGATTTCTGACAGAACAGCTTTTGACAAGAAACCCCTCAGTCTCCCTTCTTTGGAGCCGTGCAGATCGCCATTTAACTTTTTGGCTGATTTTTTTTTTTTTTACCAGCTAAAGAATGTACATCCAGCGTGCTGCCTAAAAGTGGCCATTTACCCCAGGATACCACAGACAGCGGTACAGCTTTACATCCGATGTCTAGTACTGCAAAAAACCGCGCGTTTCCTGCAGTGGGGACTTCACGATAAACAAACAATACAGATTGAAGCATTTTCACACAAGTACGAAAAACACGGCACTTCTTACTGATCTGAAGTTACACTTGACAGTTCATCCCGTTTAGAAAAACAAGCATCTCTGACTGCTGTGACAGCTCCTGTTCTGACAGCCCCTGCAAGCAGAGACACCCCGGCTAGGCTGGCCCGGGGCTCGATGCCGCGGTGCCGTTCCCGCAGAAGCTCCGACGCTTCCCGGCGCAGCGCGACATGGCGCGACTTCGCCTCTGGCCACCATAGGCAGGAGCCGAGAGCAGCGGGCCCCGCTCTCCGCCGCCCTCCGCTCCTCCCCGCGCTCTCCCTCACCTCCACGTCCTCCCGGCCCCCCAGGAACGGGTAAAGGAGCGGGCAGGCGTTCCCCGCCACACATCGAGCGCGGCGGGAAGGCGGGAGAGCCCCTGCTGCCCGGCGGAGGTGGCTGGGTCCCAGTGCCCCGCTCCCCCGACCCCACGCCGTGCCCTGGCCGGCTCGCCCCCGCGACAACGAGCGCCTCCTCTTCCTCAGGTGTC
>VXBU01005734.1:26750-106997 GCA_013400315.1 Bombycilla garrulus
ACATTCCCGCACTCGCCCATTAGCCGCATTCCCACGGCCTCTCGGGGTCCTGCCGCCACCCCGCACCCACCTGCCCATCGCCCTGTGCCGGCGGCGGGTCTGTCACCAGATTTGTAGTGGCAACCGAAGTCCTTCCCACGTCTCCTCCCACCTCCCCCGGTCTCCCCCGCCCGCCGGGCCGAGCGAACCGGTCCCGCGGGGCCCGACGCGGAAAGCCTGGTGGGGAGCGCCGGGGGGCCGCCGGGAACCTCGGCCCGTGCCCGCGGGGCACCTGTTTACCCTGAGGTGGGTCTGTACCCAGCCGGGAAGAAGAAGGGTTTTGGGCCCCCCCAGAAATGGGTGTCCAGATTTCCTTCCTACATTTTCTCCCGTGATTTGTCATCGGTGGCGTCGTACTTGTCCGAGCACAGGGGCAGCTCTGTGGGCTGAGCACTGCCCTGCGCCCCAGGCCTCGCCCGGCGGTTCACCGGCTCGCAGGTGCCACCAGGAGCCGTCTCTGGCCTGGGCGCTGCCTGGACGCAGCAGTCACCGGAGGTCTGCACCGTACCGGAGATCTCAGCCCGTGAAACTCCTTCTTTTTGCATGTTGTTTGTGGAAACTTCTGCAAGGCAGCTCACGTGATAAAAAAATCCCAAGCTCTTTATCAGGTCTCTGTTACCCACCTATTGAGTACTTTTTCAGTCTCAGGTTTCATTACAGAAACCTTAATAGGCAAAAGACTTGTAAACTCACATCCTGCAGATATCCTGGTTTCTTAATTTGACGTTTCTTTACACTGATACTTTAGAACTAGTTTCTGAAGTGCAGCCAACTGTTTTGAGCTGCTTCCCAGTTCTGTCGGCGCCGAATTAATTTACACTTGCGCATGCCTTCTGCTCTGCCCTGTGTATGGGCAGGCTGTGTTTAGAACAAGAATCTGGTGAAAACCCCCTCCTAACTGGGCAGCATCACTTTCTGCATCCATGCTGAAGCAAGGTAGCTTGTGGTTTATGTGAACCTGCTCTGAAAGTTCGTGCACAGTGCTGCTGGCCATTGCAAAAAAGTAGTTGTGATGTATGAGTTGCTGCTTAGCCACAATAAACAAGCAGTGGTTTGAGGCAGAGTGTGAGCAGTTCAGACCCTACCCCCCCTTGTTTGGGATCCGTTATGCATTAGGATGTTTTTATGACAGCATCAAAATCCTGCACATCTGTTTCTGTGTTTCTAGTTGTGTCATCAGAGAAAATGTGCTTCAGTTTAAATGTTTAAATCTATAGCGCCTGGTTGCCTCAATTCTGCTCCAGTAGTGCATTCCCATTCTTTCTGTTTCTGATGGGGCTGCTGAGATGGCATTCGCAGGATGTGGCCAAGAAACACAATTCCATTTGTCTGCTGGGTCACTTTATTATGTGCTTTCAGAAGCTCATTAAAAATGTATACAGATAAAGTCACCAGGCTTCAAATCTGTTTCAAACTTCTAACTTTAAAGTGAGAAGGACTGTTGCCTAATCAAAATATTTGTGGGAATTGTTCATGCTTAGTGATTCCACATATTTGCTTATCCCTGTGAAAAACAATGCAAAAGCCAATATTATATCATAATCTTTAACATCCCTATTAGGTTTTTTAAAACAACTTTAGAGATTTTGAAGTAATTATTTTGTCAAGTTCATATCTCCATCTTTAACAGCAGCAGTTTCTTCATGAGTGATAGTTGGCAAACAAACCCTTCCATGCTTTTTCTTGCTGGGATCCTATTACAGTATTCTCACACGCGGGATCTCAATCCAGTTGTGTGTGTGTCTGGGCATTGGTTAAGTGGATGCTGAATCTGCTCTCAAGACCAGCCTGACTCGCCATCCTTACTGCGACCTCTTCAGCTGCCTTCGCAGACTGCTTTCACCCGGGCTCCTCAGCTCCGGGAGCCTCCAGAGGGGGAATCTGAGTTCCTGATGCCTCTGCACACATTGGAGGTCTTGTCCACGTTTCCCGGGTGAATGAAGTATAGGTGAAGCTCAGGGTATTGCTATCCAGGGCACTGAGAAAGAATCCCAAATCCTGTTTTTCCTAAACATCCTGAGAAGTCTTTGATCTGGGCTGCTCACAGGAAGGCTGAGGCCAGCAATGCAAATGGGAAATGGTGGCTCTCAGCCATGCACATATTTACCCCCACTTCCAGCCGGTGGCTCACTCAGACACAGCCTGAGGCCTTGTCACCAGCTCTCTTTATATCCTAAATGGCCGCTTTAAGCAGCTATTCCCAAAGTGATTATGATCCTTAAAAAAATCGTTTCTATTTATGCCAATTTTAAATTTTGTAGTCTTATCATCTAACACCCCTTTCTCCTTCATCAAATAGTGCCTATATATCCAAACACTGTGTCCAGTGATAACAGGGATTTGCCTTGTCTCTGCAACTATCTGATTTAACACAGAATAAAGTTAGTATTTTCTTTTATTTTCATGTCCGTGTGTGGTTTCCCTGTGTTAAAGGACAAAAACACGTTTCACACCCTTACTGGGTTAAGGCAGACTTTAATCTCTGTTCCTGCCATGTTGGCCAATCCGTTGCAAAACGTTGATTTGGAGCTGGGATTTGGCTTTAGCATAACAAGTAAACCACTGAATTGCTATGTGCTGCTCTTACCACATCTGCCCTGCTTCATGTGTGCCTTTAGTGACATCCCACATAAAAGTTTTCACCTTCCTTTAACCTATCTCTGAGTCATGTATTTATTCTTCTAAGTAACATCCACCTTAAAAACATTCAAGGCTGATAAGAGAATTCCTGAGCCTTAGGGAGACATAGTAAGACTCAAGTAATTCCAACATCCGGACATTACAGCTAGAATATTGTGATTTATTGAGACAGACAGAAATTGATTTCCCAAATGTAGTTTAATTTAAAATTTATTGGACATTTATAAAAATGGATGACAGATACAGAATATATTGTCAAGAAGCAAGCAAATGTAATAAATTCCTATAAGCAATAAGTAACCTCCTATGATGTGTGAAAACCTTTTTCTGGAGAGGAAAACCACCTCTAACTGAAACACCACTCTGACTTAATGTTAAAATGTTGCAATGGCAAATAATTTTTAATTTGTTTTTAAACAGTTGCTAGAATTATATAAAACTACTGAAAAAAAATTACTTAGTGCATTTGACAGAAGGATTATAAGCTATTATTACAAGTGAGGCATCTAAACTTTTGCTAATGTATGAAATTTCAAATTTCTGTCAAATAGAAACATAATTATAAAACAGCTTTGTTGTTCTTGAGCTTTTGATACTTAAGAACAACAAAGTGGTTGACTAACCAAGTCTTTTGGGTATATCTGAAAAAGAGAGTTGAGCTGATGTTTCTTTTTCTCCAGTAGGTTTAGGTCTGGTTTTAGGGTTTGAATGCTAAAAAATGGTGAAAAGGGAAAGAGATAAATTCTTATGTAAGCTAAAGAGAGGAAAGCAAGCTTTAACAAACACAGAGTCATTTTTGGCTGTTGCTCGTGTGAACACTTTTACTTGTTTGCAGCTCCCCAGTAAGGAATGGTGCTCATGTACGTCCCTGTGCTTGCATGATGTCATCCTGGCAGCCACCGTGCTCGAATGTGAGGTCACTGCTCTGCTTTTCCTCTGCCTGCACCTGCACTGCTTGCACCAGGAACTGTCTTGAGGTCAAGCTGCTCCTTGATGAAATTTCTCCTCCTGCAGAGCCAGCCGGCTTCCCCGAAGCACAAGGTAATATTGGTGATTAGGAAATTTGTTCTGTTGCTTTTACAGCAGTACAGCCATGTTCTATGTAGATCTTGGCAGATGGGCCTGACTACATGGAATTAATTGCACATCCAAGGCACAGAAAATAGATGACTTGAGGGGAGCGATAATGAATCACAAATTTACATATGTTAATATGAGCAGCTTGATGCTTTCCAGTTCAGTCCTAGATGATAAATATAAAACTTTATTTTTTTTTTTCTAAAACGGTGGGAGCATTTTAAAACAGAGCAAAAGAAGGAATCTTTGAAATCATATCTAAAAGCTCAATGCACATATGCACCAGTATTTGCCTGTTTGGGGAACATTTGCAAGCTTACCTTCATGCAACATCTGCAGTGGGAGTTTGTTGTATTGCCATGTTTATTGATCAAAAAAATTTACTTCAGTATATCTATAAACAGATTCAGGGCTCAAAGAGAAATTCTGTGTGTAACTCTGAAGAAATGAAGAAACCAGGATTTTCTCCAGTGCCTGTGAAGCTTTTGGGCTGCAGTTCAGTTCAAAATGAAGACTTGTCCATGTTGGTGTCTACGTATGACCTAAGTGCTTTAATTCCCAGTAGGGCTGGGGGAACTTGTGTAAGATATACCTAAGGTACTTCTGTGGTGTAAGATGTTTAAACAGGGCTGGCCTACCTGGGATGTAACCTGCAGGACTGTAAAGCCCTTCTGGAGCAGCAGCTGAAGACAAGATGGGCTAACCTGTGACTTCTCAAATGGGACTTATCAAATGGGGCTGAACTGAGCACTGCAGCTCTACTTAGGCTGACCCTACACAGAAAGCTGATGGCTGGTTCAATGAATCTCTAGAATGCAATCTGTTTTGAATTCACCCACAAAGAGCTCATTTGGTTCTGTGAACATCAAGTGCCACTTGAGAGGCTGTGGGATGTCCTTCCTGGTCTGTGAGTATCCTTCTGGAAATGCATCAGTTCCCATATGTCCTGTGCCATATCTGCTGGCTCTGGGCAGTTGTCTCAGAACCTTAGGGGTTCTCACACTGCTTTAGATGCCATCATGTAGGCAACTGAATAAAGTCTTGGATTGCCATTGCCTGTAGCATGAATGCAGACATGTTTAGTTGCTTAAATATAGGCTCTATAGATGCATCTGGGCACCAAAGGCATCCTTGGAGGCTGACTGGCATGAGGGGGAGTCTGAGAAGAACCAAATCTTCCTGGGGCTGCCTGTGGACCTGGGCTCCTCTACCCAGCCCAGATGTCTGAGGGGTGATAGATGCCTTAGTTATCCTTAGGCAATTTGAATCCTACACTTAGCCTACATAGGGAATACTTGTGTTTGGGTGTCTGCTGCTGTACTGGATCCCCCGCCTCTACTCACTTCATCAAACTTCAGCTGGGTCCAAACACAGATGTATTTTGCAAATATGCATTTTTCAAAAATGGGGTGAAAGTTTGTGATGATTCCTGAGTTTTCAAATCTTCAGATTTGAAAGCAAAACAAAAATTGTAAAGTGTACATATGACATTACAAATCACTAGAAATTTTTCCAAGACTTTCCATACTTTGTTTATAAGAAAAATAAAACAGAAAATACTAACTTTAATACTGATTTGAGTGAAAATTGTCATTGTCAAGGTAAATGCCACACTTATTCCATCCCTCTTCCTCCTGTTTTATTTCCCTTTACTTTTTCACATTGGCTTTGCCAGACAAATGCAGTCAAATATATCTCCATTGGTAAAACGGTTTAATAGTACAGAAATATTTGGACCCAGGGCTTTGAAGGCCTGTTAATAATGTTAAATACATGAAAATACTTAATGACTTTTTAGGGTAGGTGTTTTTGTTTTTTGTTTTTTGGGTTTTTTTGCTTATTATTTCTCATTTTTTAAAGAGCTTGAAATAGAAATGAACACTTAACAAACAGTTGTTCAGTGTGTGTTGCTGTTTTTAATTGAAAGGTCTGAGACTCTAAGGTTCCTTTTCACTATTAACTATTTGGCTTGTTCTACTTCTGCTGCTGGTGATCTTCTGAGTTCCAACTCTAACACAAATATTGTTACTGAAAGTAATCAGACAGGTCCTGTTTCTGCCAATCTTTACTAGAAAACAGCTGAAAATGCATTGGAAGCATCAAGAGGTGTAATTTAAGGCAACAGAATTATATAAATCAAATCTTCCACTGCTTCTTGTAAAAACAAGTGTACAGGGTAAAACATATTTAATTTTCAGACTCAGGAGTTATCCCTTATGACTATGAATCCAAAACATACTGGTGAAAACACCTTTGTCAATATTTTCGTCACCTGCTTCACTGAGTCCTGCTCTAGGAGCATACCTCATGATGGATATCTGATTTGGTTATACTTAGATTTGAACTGACTTTGAGTCTGAACAGCAGGATATTTCTGAGTGATATTGGGGTTAACAAACAAAGGAATGTTGCTCCGATTAATTCTTAGTTCAAGGACGATGTTACACTCCTATCAACCAGAAGGAAAGATAAGTGCTCTCCTCTGCAGAAATCTTCATATTGTGGAATTGGCTGCCAGATGAGAGAGTGCTCAGAATCTCTTGCATTGTCGCTTTCCCTAAATCCTATATTCCTCTGCCTTTGCTCCCCATGAGCCTGAAGAGTCACCGTCCCACGTCCTTCCCAGAATACAAAGCACCCTCAGTGCATGACCCCTCTCCTTGGCCAAATGCTGAGTCCTTTTCTTCTACTCTAAGAGCTTGTTCTGCATGACAGTGCTTCTGTCTTTAACACGTCTTTTGTGTAGCAGGTTCTGCCCTAAGATTTGCTATGGATCTCCCATAGAGGTCAATGGATGTGGGAATTATGTCTGCATAGCTCAACCCTGCTTTACTGTAATTGCAAAGAAAGGCAAAGTGCTCAGATGTGATAAATGTGACATTCTTCACTCTGGATGTTGGCTATCACAGCTACTGTAGCTCATTGGCTTCTCAGAGAGACTGAGAGCACAGCTTGCTTTTCCCCCCAGCCCTTCTACTCTCAATCCTTCCATTGGAGCATCCGTACAGTCACACAGAGAGTGACTATCAACAGATGTCTTTATTCCGCCCTCCTCATCACAAGGGAACAGGTCAAAATAGATACACTGATGAGTTTGCACTTAAATGGTTTTAGGTCAGAGAGTTTGCTTCAACCAACCTGGAGATTCAGCTTCAGCTTATTTCTGCGGCGAATGCGCGCGTCCAAGGACTTCGGTGGGAGCTGTGTCTGCAAATAGGTCTGAACCTGCAACTATTCAAACTGGCAAGAGAAACTGGACTTGTTTTGGCCCCTAAAGCAGCCTGTAATTCCATTAAAGAAGCATAAGGACATGCTTGTCTGTTTGTTTTACTGCTACATACTTTTTTTTGTTAGTTTTGTAGCTGCAGAGTTGATGGTGTTTTATTCCCTTTGATTTTATCTGGTGTCTGTCTCCACTGGATTGAGGTCGGACTGTACCCTTTAATACATTTTTAAAACTTTAATGAGCTTGTTGTTACTAGGTATCTCAGACTTTGCTCAGTATCTCAATTGAGAATCTTCTCTTTGCAATACCTCTGCAACTGGAAAAAAAAATACCTGTAAAAAAATTCCATTTGGGGGAATTATTGCTGCTACTGCACTACATGGCACAATGCCACTATTTCTGCCTTCAGATGTAAATGCCTGTGTAAATGCTGCTTTTCAATTAAACTGTAGTACAATTCGTTGAAGTTTAGCTAAAGAAAGCCTGTGAATTGAAACACTTAAACGATACATTAGGATTTAGTTACAGACTTTGCATTTGCTTTCTCAACCAAATGTAAAACAATTGTTTAGTAGCCCATAGGAGAGAAGATTTTACTTGGGTTTTGTTTGAGCGTCAGTGTTAACGATCAGTGCTCAAGCGTTTTAGATTTCAATCTTAAATTAGCAATTTAAAGACAACAAAGAATGATTTTCATGCTTGTCAGTTCTGATTAATGTAACATTAACCCCTAGAGAACAGTATATTGCTCCAGTACTTTATTTCAACTTGCAAGAGAGCAGTCCTGCAAAACAATGAAAGATTGTTTTGGGCTTTAATTTTTTTTTTTAAAACTTGAAATGTAAAGATAACGCTATTGCTGTTATCACGTTTTTTATTGTGGGTGTTATGGTTGTTATCTTCTAAGGTATGTGACAACAAGAGATTTCCTAAATCACACTTCTACCAAGTAAATACTATTTCATTGTTTCCTGCAGATCCCGGCGCTGAAATATCCTACAGATTTTGTCGCTCTCATGTGGATCCCGAGTAGCCTCAGCTTGCTACCTGCTGATCTGAGCCTCCAAGGATAAAAACTTCTGGCAGCATGTACAGGATATTTATATGTCTCTTCCCTGCTGACTAAATTACAGAGATGAAACAAAACTAGAATGTGAAAGTGTCACATAAAATAAGGGTAGTTTTGCTGTAAAAGCAGTTGCTTTTTGATAACTACCTGTAAACCCCAAATTAGTTGTCATTTTCCCGCCTGTAGAACAGCAGTGTAAATGGTTGCTTTCAGTTATCCACAATTCGAAGATGGTGAGACAAGCATATGAAGAGGATGATGGAGGTAAGGAGAGGCTGAGAAATAACGAGTTTGCCATCAGGGTGGATTAGGGTGTAAATGGGGGCCCTCTGGTTCCCCTGGTCCCTTCCCACAGTAGCGGCAGACAAAAACCCTGCCCGTACGATGCAGCAAGAGATCTGCCATTGACACAGCTACAGTCCCCCCAAATAAACCAGTGGAAACCTGGTGACAGGTTTGCAGTGCGATCAGTCAATTCTCTGCCAGACATTGCTCCTCATGCATATTTAAAGGAGGGCTTTGGGGAAGGAAAAAGCAGTTGCAGTAGAAGAAAGGAAAAAAAAAAAAAAAAAAAAAAAAAAAGAAAAAGAAAGCCCGGAAAAAGAAAGTCCAGGAAAGTCATCTTCCTAGTTGCAACAATTAAACAGTTTTGTATAGAAATGTCACCAGACTTTCAAATAATTCAAATATATCATGGATAACTCTTACCTAGAAACCCCTCTGTGGGAGAAAGAAAGACCATAAAACGTTACAGGGGCACAGGGAGAAAAAAAATGTTTCATCCACCCCAGCTCTTTATATCTACTTGTGCACTTCCAGGGGCTTAGTCCACATTTTGTTTTGTTTCTCTTCCGTTACTGCCTAAACACTGGGGACGGGGGGCGGAGAGCCAACAGCTGCCTCACATGAGCCCATCACACAGCAAAAAATGCAGCATGCACTCTTTGTGCTTACAATATTTCCTTTGAGAGCCTGAGGATCTGCAAGAACTACCAACCTCATTTTGGAGGATGATTTATGCTTCGTATATTTATTTTCTCTTGGTATTGGTGTATTTGGAAACATTCACAGGTTTGGATGGAAGATCAGTGCATGCCCACGTACTTGTACATGTTTGTGTCCCACAAGATGACAGGCTGACAGCAGCATCCTTTTCCTTTAGACATGGTAAAAATGCATAGCAAAAGAGAGTTCCTACAGTGAAGAGACTGCATTTAAATGGATTATATAGACACAGGGAATAGGAGAGGAAGTGTATGATATTAATTTACTGTATTTGTCACACGTCTCGGGCTGCTTCACCTGCATGGGTTAAGTACCATAAGTTCTTCTGGGTAACAGCTGCCTTGCCAAACCTTGAGGTGTCTTTCAGAAAGTGATTACTTATCAAAGAAAGAAAAATAAAGAACATCTGGAAACACTGTGGAAAATTATTGATGTTTTCTCAGAGGATGGAAGTTCCCTCCCCAGATGAAAGGGAGGGGCCAGGAAAGCAGAGTGAAGGCTGGACTTCCCCACAGAAGGAGCTCAGAAATCAGCCTCTTTGCTCACCCGTGCTTTGGCTGTGAATAAGAGGAGGCAAGGAGAAGGGTGGACAGATCCAGGAGCAGGGGTGCTCCCTCAGCCCCTAGGGTACCCCCTGGTTGTAATGTCTGCTCCCACTGTTCTGTATATGAAGGCACACTTCTTCCTTCCTGTAACAACCTTTTTTTTTTTTAATACATGCCTGATAAAGACAATAGAATAATTTACGTTTCACTTTTTGTAAACTTTTTGGAGGCTTCTCTTTCCTCCATGCTTTGTTGCTTACAGGGAAAAATGTAAAAAGAAAGCACTGACTTTTGAGCCTAACCTAGGATTATGACAACTTCCAGTTATCCAATGCTGACATTTAGCACAGTTTACTCCAC
Organism: Bombycilla garrulus; assembly: GCA_013400315.1. Classification (NCBI taxonomy): domain Eukaryota; kingdom Metazoa; phylum Chordata; class Aves; order Passeriformes; family Bombycillidae; genus Bombycilla; species Bombycilla garrulus. Next base: position 36,712 of record VXBU01005734.1, read on the forward strand.
AGTCATCCAGTGCTGTTGTGGCAAAGTTTCATAAAAGCTGCAATTGCAAAACAGATGTGACGCTCTAGTTTACGTAGAGGAGGAGGTGATGTAATTTCTGTGGTTCTACTGCCAAGATAATCATGTTCCAGGACTTGCTGCAGACTTAGTTGTGCTTTTTGTGGGCAGTGAGAAGTTCAAGCTGTCTCTTTAAGAAACAACGGTGGAAAACCCAGTTCTGAAAAAAAATTCACCTAATATGGGCAAAACTACCTCCTCAGTGTACTAGAGCCTGAAGCAATTCAAGGAAATGTCTTTCCTGTTTGTTTACTTCAAACCTTCAACAACCTTGTGGACTTACTGCCTGTATCCTTTCTCTGGCTTTTGGGCCCCACCACACCAGTGAGCCTTTTATGAAATAAAGGTGAAAAAAATAATGCAATAAAATAGGAGAACAAGATTGTGAAATCACTGCTTGTTGCAAAAGGCATTTGGCAGGCGTGGCTTTAGAAACCACCTTGAATTTTTAAAATTGACTAAATTGCAGAGCCATCTTTCTGACTTCCCAGGCTTTTCACCACAACTAATCCTTTTGGTAGGTCTCTCCTTGGAGCATGCACCGACCTGGGAATACAGCACTGAACTAGACCCTTGTATACACCTCATGAATCCTATTTCAGATGTATTTTTGTGTTGAAGAATGCTTATTCTCCAGATTTACAGGCAGAATGCCCATCACTAACACAGAGCTGTTACCTTGCCACTGTGTCCAGCAGAGGCTGGGGTCTCACTGTCACGGATGCTGCTACAGCAGGATGAAAAGATGGTTCCTCCACTGAGGCACTTAGAGCAAACCAGAAGCAAGGGAAATAAACGTTAGTACAGACAGGGAAGTAGGAAGAAAGATGGAAACAGCATTGCTCTTGCATCTCAGCTAGGCCCATAAGTCCTTGGGTACGTCAGGTGCATGCAAGTAGCAAGCAGCAGCTCCTGCAAGTAGCAGCAGAAAGGAAGTTGTTGATAGTGTTCACCACAATGCCACAGGCATGTCCTGCTCTAATTATAGATGCTGTGGTGACTTGGGCATGACACAAGGGACATTACATGGACTTGCCAGACTGCTGCTGGGCAGCAAATTGCAATATCCAGGCCTTAAATGGTGTGGTTACTGGTGATAAGAACTGGGGCTTTCCAGTGGTGACCACTGTGGTCAGAAGGATGGCAACCACAGTGAAGAGCTTTCAAATTGTCATTTAAAACAAAAGCTAAAACCAGCAGGAGTCTGTGAGCACTTGCAAAGACATCCAGACTGTTGTAGGGAAAACAAGGCAGACACTGAGGTTGCAGAAGGCGCCCATTTTTTACCAATGTCCTCAGTCAACAGAGCTATTTTTAAAACTAAAAAACCTTGCAATTCTTTTTTCCTTGCAATTTTTGCACTTTCCTTGTTAAACAATGACCAACGTTTTTCAGGAAATTGACTTTGCTTTCATTTGGTTGTAAACTAACCTCTAAGAGTCCGCAAATACCTCTGCTACTCCCTGATAAATAAGCCCCAGATTTGCACTGGCTCCTCTGGGACAGCTTAAGCAGTGGTTTTACTTTCATCTCATGGGGAAAGGATGCTGTCTTTCCAGGATGTTTTCATTTGGAGCCCTCACAACATCTCATGATTCAGATGCCTTGGTTGTCAGCATATGTGAGAAAGTTGAATAAACCCAAGCATTGCTGGATGAGGCTGGGCAAAGACAGGTTTGGACCTAACTGGTCCAGATGAGAGGTTAATCTGGACCGAAGGCAGCTCCCCATCCTCACTGCGAGTGGCAATTGCACTGCACTGAATTGGCCTGTCCTCAATCTAAGAATTTTGCATGGGGTTTCCCTGCTTGTGCCATACCCATTTTATTATTGGGAGAGAATGGAGATAAAGGAATTACATAGTCAAAGAATCATGTCACATATTTAATAATTTTGATGATTTAAAGACTCTTTTCAAAACTTTCTTTACCTCGTGCACAGCTTCCTCTCCCTCTCTGAAGAAGCAGGAGGTATGGGATGCTGCATGCCTTCCACAGAGGGCTGTCAGAAGACCCCAAGCTGCTCTGTCAAGGATGAGGGAAGATACGCATCATGGTGCCTGTCTGCAACCACATGTGTGGGAAAACACCTGGGAAAAACTAAACCACGGAATCTGTGCTTCATCCTGCAAGATCCCAAGGACAGTAGGGAGCTTTTTAAAAGGTTCACTGAGGTTGTCATGGTCTGGGAAGAGTGCCTGGCTCAGGGACTGGGGCAAAAATATGTTTGGGTCCTGTGCGCAAACATCAGGGTTTGTTGGATCTCAGGGTGCTGGATCTCAGGGACAAGAACCTGGAAACAAACTCCACTCACAGCAGCTCTGGAGGAAACAGCTGGAAAGGGAACCACACAGGATGCAGAGTGTCTTCTGCACAGACACAGCTGTCTTTTACTGTGTCATGTTTAAATATACTCTTGTTTGGGGGGCTGGAGCCTGGGCTCCATGGACTGAAGCTGGCAGGCTGGAAAAGTAGAGCCCTGAATGTTACATTCCCTGTACAAGTGGAATGGAGTCTGTAAAAGTCCTCGGGCTCGTGCAATCCATCATCCAAGATGGATAAGGTGGTAAACATAATGATGACCATCTCCACTTAATACACAGGAAAGCAGATGGCTGAGGGTGAAAAATTACTTATTCTAATCACTCCAGGGAGTGCAGCCCCATTTCCCAAGCTGAATTAGCAGGTAAGTGCATGTCTCCTGGGGGAAAAGAGTTTTCACAGCAGGGGCACCTGCTCCTTAGAAAGGAACCAGATCTTTATTTTGCTTCCTCACTGGTTTCATGCATTGAGCTTTGGTCTTCTGGCAACTCAGTGCTTTCTTGTTTATACTCTTCTAATTTTAAGGGAAGGTATTTTGCTGACATTCATACAATACAACTGTTTCTGATGTCAAATCCATAGAAAAGTTTTGAAGTTGCTGTTTCATGGTTATAAATGGGCTCTCTTCTCAGTCTGCGCAGGACTGTAATGCAGTAACCAGATGTGACTCCTGGTTTAGCAATCAAAAGCACGGGGTATTGATTTTCCAGATTGAATATCTAAATAAAAGAGGTCACATCAAGGCTTCATAACTTCAGGCAGGGTAACATACACTAAGAGCTGGGAGCCAAATGAGACTGAAAAAAAAGTTGATGAGTCAAGTATCTGTTCCTGTACTCCACTTACCTTGCTATCTATAAATCAGCTGTAAAAGGAAATAACTTTTCCAGAGGACTGTGTGGTCACACAGGTAATGTAAGACCCTTCCCCAGGCTGTAAGTTGTTGCCATCAGGAGAGGGCTGGACCTGAGACACACTGGTGTTGGAGGGAGAATATAAATATATCTGTGGATTAAATAATCTCTGGTTCTGTATGGCTGGAAATGAAAGACAGTTTTTCTCCAGGTCACTGTTAGAACAAGCAATGTGGCCACTATATCTTCTTTTCTCTGCCTGGGAATTTGAGCAACTGGCAAGGGTCTCTACACTGCAGGTGACATCCTTGGTTTCTTCTCTTGTCACACAGGACACTGTGTGACATCTTGGCCCCACTGTGACACATCTTGGCCTCAGGGTACCAAGGAGAACACTGTGATGCAATGGAAACTCAAGGGAAGATGTGTCAATTAAAAACATCTCATGCTCCCGTGAAACTGCAGAGGATGTTCCCAAGTGCAGTCTCTGGGAATTGAGTGACAACTGCAAAGACAATGCAACTTTCTTATAGCCAGGTACTACCTGAATATTTCCACAGCAGGCAGAATTCAGTGTCCATGGTGACATAGCACAGGCACATGAACAACTGGTGAGCACAGTGACATCATGCAATCGTGGAGAACCAACTGTCACTTGTAAAGACAGCCAGCTCTCATGGAAGACACGAGACCATTTTGTCAAAAGGGGAATTCATAGAAGTAAGGCTCCATTGTAACACATCTTGGCCTCAAGGTACCAAGGAGAGCACTATGATGCAATGGAAACTCAAGGAAAGATGTGTGAATTAAAAGCATGTCAGGCTACCATGAAACTGAGAAGAACATTGTCATGCAGTGGAATCTCGTGGATCCAAGGCTCTACTTTGACTAAGATGGGCCTCATGGGACACAGTTGCCACTGGGGCATTGCCATCTTGTTAGAAACAATACTCCATTATTGCACAGGAAAGCCTCATGGCACACAAGAGATGGCTGTGAAGCAATACAGTCTTTGGGAACTGAGTGCCAACTGCAAGCACAACGGGGCCTCCTTATAGCCAGGTGTTACTTGAATATTTCCACAGCAGACGGAACTCAGTGTTCATGGTGACCGCACAGGCACATGAACAACCGGTGAGCACAGTGACACCATGCAATCATGGGGAACCAACTGTCACTCGTAAAGACAGCCAGGCATCATGGGAGTCACTAGACCATTTTGATAAAAGGGAAACTCATAGAAAGCTACAAAAGACCCAGGGCATTGTCCTAGAAGAAAGCAGTAGTGGCTTAAGTTGACAATACTTGGGATCAGAGCGGTTTTTTTGGCTTCCTTCCTGAGCCAGACCTTGCTACCAAAATGTCACGTGAGCTATCTGTTCCTTGCTCTCATGTGTAGAGACTGCTTTCTGCTACCTTCGATGTGTTTTCACCAAGGTGGATGCACCCGCCGTGCCTGCGGCTGTGGCAAGCAGCTGGCTATGGGACATTCTCCTGCTGTCCTCTAGCGGGTGGGTGTGGAAGAGCTCGGGCACGCCGCAACGCCCCAGCCCTGCTGGGAGCATTGGGTGAGACTCACGGCTGGACGTGGTCAATGCCACACAGCAAGGCTCCAAGTGTCCGGGCACTCACCTCAGTGAGGACAGTGAAGGCTCAGGGTACAGTGAAAGTGCACTCTCCAGTCCTCTCTCTACCATCTGTGGAGACTGCATGTTTGAAGTAAGCGACTGCTGGTTTTTGAAGGGGTTTGTACATTAAATAGATGTCATGAATGCACAGATTAGGTCGATTCTTCCCTACCCTTGCCCTAAAATCGTGAGAAACTCCTTTGCATGTGTCTTTCTTCACTCACAGAAGAGGCCACTGTGTGTGGGGCAAGATGAGCTCCCTGCAGAGGAGCAGCCGGGAGCAAAGTGGTCAGAGCAGCATCGAAGAGCTGAGGTGGAGGCTGCAGATTACCATGCCTGCTTGCTCATTTCCACACATGCAGAGCTCTGCAAGATTCATGCATTTGTCTACAGCCAGCTGAGGTGGTCTTTAGGATCACTTGGGTGGCCAGTAATTTTGCTGTCCTGGTTTTCTGGAGCTGTCTGCACTATGGCAGAGCTCACCTATGGCTGCAGCAAAACCTTGTCACAGCTGGGCCTGGGTTTGAGAAAATCCTCCAGTTTGTAGGGGTTTGGAGACCACTGAGAGCCTTCATCCTGCATGAAAGACACACTTCCAAGAAGTGAGGCCTTCTCTAACGTATGTGAAGAGCAGTGTGTATGTGTGCATAAAGCACAAGTGTGTTAGAACCCTTCCTGAACACACACACCAGCTGGGCATACTTCTGCCAGAGGAGGAAGGATGGGCAAACGCAAGGGTACCAGGTGTTGGCCAAGCTGCTGATCAGGGGATTGGCAGTGCTTGCGACTGGCAGGATGACTGGGTGACAGGACCTGTGTGGGACAGAAATTCAGGCAACCATGGCTTCTTCCCTCTCATTGTTCAGTAATTTTTAAGGCTAGAGTTTTCAGTAATTGAACTTGCAAAACCTTTGAAAAGCCTAAGAAAACTTCCAGTTTAAAATTTTGCCATAAGAGGGCAGTCTGAGATAACCACATAAGCGAGTTACCTTGCAAGCTTTTATTCCTAAATAAAAAAGGAAGACTGATAGAAATTAATGACTTGTCTCAAGCTGAAGTCGAATATTAAACTTTAGAAGGGAGCTTTTGCAACTGGTGACACAGAATGAGTGTAAAAGGAAGCATTTGTAGTAAACACAAATTTCTGTTTTCCTGGAAGAGACATAAAATGTTTTCTGAGTCCTGAGCTCAGGAGCAGAGGGATGAGATTTCCTCTTTGCACAGCTGTACTCTCCTAGTAGGAACACAGGCTTTTAATTTTCCTTTCAGTGGAAAAACCATGTGGTCTAATGTGGGAAGTAAATCATGGCAGCACATGCTCATGGTGAAAGAGCAGAGTAATCGCAAGGCAGGGATGGCATCTTTAGAGAAGTGTTTGTAAGGGGCTCTGAAGTCTCACTGTTGAGAAGGCCAGGTCCTGCCAAAAGGGGACTGGCAGCCATAACCCTCCTAGTTCCTCTGTGCTGAGTTTCTCCCAGTGCACATAGTCTCTAAGGTTGGAAATGCCAGCATGGTACAGGACTTCGACAGGTTTCCTGCTGCTAGTCTGATTGCTGGGGTCTGGAAGACAAAATTTCACTCTCTTTAAGCCCCAACTTATCTTTCTGTGGTTCTGGGCAAGGCATTTGTGTCCCCTAAGCAAAAGCCCCTGATGAATGGAGGCAGGATACTTTCCACAGTGTCATTCAAAGACTGCCTGTTGCAGAGTGCCTTAAAATGCTGCCAGTGCTGCTCTTCCATGTCAGATATATAATGCACTGGCATTCCAGCCCTTGGTTGCTGTTGTTGGCCACTCCCTGGCACAAAAAGGGGAGGAAAAGAGTATTAGAACTGCTGCCTCTCAAGGTACTGCTGAGGGACTAGTGAGGCAGTGGCCGATAGGACATCCCCAAGTCCGGCGGCAAGCACCTCAGGTGCAGAGCTGGGAGAGCTAGTGGGATGTCACCTCTTCTTCCCTCCTCTGCCTGGGCATCATGGTAGCTCAAAGCAAGTGCGAAACACCTTTTGTTGAAAAATACTAGCGCTGTGCTCTTTGTCCAACACATTTTACTCTTTATTAGGTCAGAGAAATGAATTTGCTTCATGGTGCAGCTCAAGGGCAGCTGCTCAGTCAATAAAAAACCTAAAAGAGAGCAAATGTTGTTTATGCCCTAGTATCGCCCTGCAAGGCATAACCAATCAAATTTGGCCCTTCCTGCAAGAAGAACCATAAAGGGAGGCAAACACAGAGAGGGCTGGTGACAGTGTGATGCTGGAGCACAGAAGCAGGCTACATTCAAAACACAGCAGCATTCAAAGGTGAGAGATTGAACCCCTGGCCTTCAGACACAGGGTGTGAATTGCATTCCAGTGTCCTCGGCAGAGCCCTGCTGTCCCTCTCCTGCAGTGATGAGGTGACATAACTTGTCTTCTGGTAATACACTGTTCTTTTCTTGAGCTCAATCTGTCCAGTATAGATCAACCCAGAACTAACTTTGTCTGAAATGAAGTACTGGTTTGTATGGAGATGGGCAAGGTTATTGCAAACTACAACTGGACTTGGCCATAGCTTTTGCATGCAAAATTAACTCTGATTTGACTTCAGTAGTTCCAGTTAAAGTTGTTTGCTGTGCGTTTTTCAATTTTGTTTTTCAAAAGTGGAAACCAAAAGTATATAAAATATTTGCTAGCCCCTCCTCAGATCTGCTTTTATTAGAGCATATAATGCACAACATAAATTGTTAAAAGTAAAACACCAGATAGCCAGAAATAACAGCTTGTGGGAGGAAGGAATTGGAAACTCCCCAAGATGTTACCATCCCAATAATCTGGAAAAAAGTCCCACATGGACCTAATGGTTGTGCTAAGAAAGAAGGAAAGCTTTTATTTTTTAAAGTCAAGTTCACAACATGTAATACTTAATAAAACTGGTCCTGGGAAAATCTACAGTAAATCAATATACACCCCATCTCACTGTAATTACTGTGTTAAATACAATTAAGTGTTTGACTACTAGTTAGAAGCAGAGATGATCTTGCTTTTTATGAGTAGGAGACAGACCTTTAATGAAAGTGATCTTTTGCTGTTTCTGTTCACATTTAAATTTTAAAACTGAGGGAACAGGCAAACAGCTTCGCAGTCCAAAGAGAGTTTGCAATTTGCTATAAATGCACACATTTTCTTCACAGGAGCAAAGTGAACTCCTCAGCAGTATATGGGCAGATTCCTTAAATCAGTGGAGTCATCCTCACAGAAGTAAAAAATGGACTTGTCATCTCGGAGAAGCAGCTAGTCCACTGCTGTGCTCCCATGGGAAAGGGAAAAGCAATTTTCCCAACAGAAGGGATTGCTCCATAATGTGAGAGGTCATTGAAATGCAAGTAACAAACCAAAACAGATGAAATATGTGCAAAGTAAATAGATCAAAGACATTGAGATAATTAATTATTGGCGGTCTAGTTCTCAGAGAAAGATGATTCATTCACAAAGAAGCCACTGTACCCAACACTTCCCAATATTGGTGTCTACAGCATGCATTTACTGATATTTGTTAATGAGTAAGGACAGAATTATAATGCCAGATAACTGTCTGCCCCAAAAGTTTATGTTCTGTTACCATAATTCCTTGGCCTACAAATAAACTCCACTACATTAATAATATTTTAGTTTAAGAAAAAGTGATGAGTCTATTTCTGTGTTTACTAATGTGGAAGTTTTGATCTCTATATGCTACTCACTTGTGATTTGTGATTTGTGGCCATTTCAAAAGAAAAGTTAATGGTGTTTTGAACTCAAAATCTCTTAATTCTTGGTGCCTGGGTACCCATCTTTTTAATCCCATTAGCACAGCAGGAATATTTCTGCTGCAAGGACAGCAAGTGTGGAAAGGATGAAGTCTTTTCAGCCAATCCTAGCGCTGGCTCTTTGGCTGCCCGCACACTGAGATGGCTCTCTTTCCCTGAGGAATCACTGGAATGATAGAAAATGGACTGAATTTTCTTTTGTGCTGCATACCCTGGTCTGAGGGGGACCTGAGCACCTTGAAGACACAGCAAAGCTTGTGGCTATAGGGCTATTTCTGCGTGGAGGAGTGTGATACGAGCCAGATGTGAGCAGTAAATGGTAGTTGCTCTGAGTCTGCAAATCCAAAGGTTTGCTGCGTGGGAGGATTTGCTGGGAGCAGGCAACAAGCTTAAAGGCACCAGGAGTAAGGAGAGAAAGATGACGATTTCTACCCTGGGGTGGCACCTATCTTCTGCAGAAAACACCAAGAGCTTGTATTAGTTGTTAGTTTCTCTTTGAGGAGTAGCATTTGAAGCATCCCAGGGAAGCTGTGTATTTCTCAGAGCTCTTCTGAGGGATGCTGAGGATGTTCATCCCACCCATCCCCAGCACCTTTTATTGTCGTAACCTTCAGCCTCCAAATTTAACTCCTTTTACAGGTGACTGAAAGCACAGGATTGGAGGTACAGACCCTGCAATTTCTCCCACTCCTTAAAAGAAATCAATGTTCTTTCCTGGGGAGAGGACTGTCATAGCACGAAGGAGTAGGGCTGTGGTGGAGAGGTCAGGGCAAGTGAGAGGAAAGGCCCCTTATGTCCATAAGTGTTAGCAATTTGGGACCTGCAGCATCCCAGCTCTAGTTCTGCATCCCCTAGAAACTTTGACTCCACTTAGGTGGGACCATGGTCTTGTGGAGCTGCCTGGAAGATGCATGGTGCCATACCCTGGGATTTCACCCACTCACACAGGATCTGAGAACCCACTAAGGGACAGACCGGGTGACTCCACCAGCTGTGGCAGGAACAGTGTTATAGGACAACAAAGGACTGAGGGGACAACAGCCACACTCCTCAAACACCTGGGGAGCAGGACTGGGAGAGAGGCCAGAATAACTAAAGAGGTTTGGAGGAGAAGAGTGAGTGATGGCCAGGATCTGGAAGGAATGAATGGTCTGATGTGGCTGCAGCAGCTTGGGAGGGCTCTGGGAAAAAGTGGGGGTGCACAATACAGTGCTCCATTTGGCTGTGGACAAGACTGGGATGATACCTTGAGGGGAATGGAAGCACATGTGAGGGGCAAAATTGTGCTTCACAGCATGTGGGATGCAGTGTTGGGGTGGAGTGGTCTTTCCTCACCCTCTCCTTTCTTTTTTTGTTTCCAAAATATGTCAGCCATAACCTGGATGGATGCATGCTTGTATGAATGGACACACAATAGAAAAGGGGTGGCTGGTTCATCCTCGTCCACATTACCCTCCAGACAATTATATCCCAACTGACCATGTTCAAATCCGTTGGTTTGAAAATTTGTCACAGATTGTGTTCTCCCTTTTAACAGCATCTCAGTAACTATAAAAATAATGTGGGTAAAGCACTCTCTATTTACATGAACATGGGGGATGCACACATCAATTGTGTGCCTTTGGGCTTCATATCTGGCAAAGACTCCTCCATTGTCAGTACACAACTGCACCTCCAGCTTTAACACTCTCCCACCAAGTTAATAGAACCTAAGCAAAGAGATTTAAGGAGCAGCAAGCAAGTGATAGGGGACAAGTGTGAAGGCTTAGTTACTTTGTTTAGCATAGACCTTTAATTTTAGCCCCCACAAATATAATAAGGCCTTTTCTTTATTTGTCTATGCAGCCATGGGGCAGAAAGGGCAGAGGAGCTTAAAAGACTTACTCATGCAAGCAGGGTTGCTGTGCTAAGTCCTCTATTTACATACTGCAAATGTGTTTCACTCAAATTAATGCAATGTGAAGGAAAATGGATGCAAATTCTGTCTCCATCTCTATGGAAGTACAGAGGCTGGCGGTGCAAGCAGAGGCCAGTAATATTGCTATTTTCCCTTCCACTAGATGAAAAACTCATCTACACAAAAGGGCTGAAAGTGTTTTCTAAGCTATCCCAAACAGAACAAAATTTGCTTATGTTCTGTGGTTCAGGGACTGCTATAAAAATTCTTTGTCATCTTCCTGCCTGTACTATTTCAAGCAGAATGATTTCCCAGCTAAGGGAAAAATAGTTCGAGACATTATTAGCATTTTTCAAGAATTCCGGCTCCCAGTCTCTTGCTCATGCTAGGCGAATTTGTTTTGCTGAACTTTGGCAGAATATTTTCAGGTAGACTTTTGGGCTGTAGGCTGGTGAAAGCTTGGTACAAGCACTGAAAAATGGCAAAAACAGAAATTGTCTTTGCAAGGTGCATCTCTGAAGTTGTTTTCCTGTATCCAGCTTTCTCCTATTGATACCTGTAAGCCAGAAAGAAACTGAGGTTTTTAAGATACGAATAATTAAAAGTCAAGGCCAAAAGAGCTTCTTTGCCCCCAGAAGCCTGTGGCAGAACTGGGGGAGTAGTGCTGCATGTCAGGGTGCCCCCTATTCTCGGGGGCACTCCAGCAGCTGGAAGGGCTGTGGAAACCCTGCCCTAGGGTCATGGCCAGCTCTCACCAGGCCTTCCCAGCACCTGGGGTCATTCAGCAAAATCTGATGAAGCTGTGACCACCTCTTAGCTGCTCTTGCAGGTGCATTTGGTGCCGTGCAGAAGCCCAGAGCAACACGCTCCAGTCGTGCCTGGCCACTGCCACGATGGATTCTTGAGCCAGTGCAGTGCCTCGTGTGCCATTGTGGGAGGACAAATCAGTAAAGCCCTTGCCGCTTCTGCATTCTGTCCAACAGCAGCACCACTTTTTCTCTAGCTCCATAACAGATAAAAATACTCAATTAACAGCCTGTCAATCCTACTGGGAGATGATTCCTGAAATAACACCTTTTCCCACCCCTCCTTGTTTGGAGTGGGGTTTTTTTTGTGAGCTCTAATCAACATAAGGACTAACCTGCACCATGGGAATCTATTTAAAGAAATACTTTTTTAGCTGTTTCTTTTCATAGCCAAAGTGCCCAGAGAAAGGCCAAGAGTGATTCTCAGGCACCTCTGAGCTGGGCAATTCAGTGATTCTCAGGCATCTCGGAGCTTCTGTGGAAGAATCATGGGTAGGGGAGTCAGGGTTGCAGAGGATCAGTTTTATCTGGCTCACAGATTTACAGTCACTCTTTCCAGGAACACATTCCTAACTACTCTGGTTAAAAAGTGCATTTCTTTGCACAGCCATCATTGCTTTCCAGCTCATTTTCTGATTTCTGTCCTGGCTTAAATATTTAAAAGAAGGATGCATGTTGGGAAATCACTGCTGGAAAGCTGCAGCCTTCCTTCCTGTCTCTTAGGGACTACCAAGTCAGCAGAGACCAGAACACACGTTTCTCCTACTGCAATAAACATTTTGAATGTATGCTAAAAATGTTAATACATTATTGAAGGGCCTGGAATTTTTCCTTCAGGTGTGATACCTTTAGGCCATTTGTGCTTCTCACACGATTGCAGGTAAGGGCTTGTTGCACTGCCAGAAACATGTACTTAAGGAAAAGTTATTCACTGTCCTATTATAGTCAATAAGAGGGCTCAGCAGTCACTCAGCTTTAACATACCCTACTCTTTCCTCAAAAGCTTTTCTCTGGAGTCAGAGCTGCCATGAGGCTGAGGAGAGAGGTCCATCTTTCTTTTGAGGAAGGCTCTAAGTGGATGTGAACCTTCCACGACCAGACTGGCCACTGTGGGCCCCTGCTAAAGCAGCCAGGAGATGTGCAGTGAGCAGGAGGAGAAGAGGGCACTGTAGAGCACCAGGAATAAAACCTCTGGAAATTAGGGATGGTGGAGGCAAGGCACCAGATTTTGCCCTCTCTCTGACTGTGTACCAATAGGATTTTGCTTTTAGGTCCTTGCTAGAGCTGCACAGTCACAGTGCCACAGTTCAAAGCAGCAGGGAGGCTGCCCAGGAGGCTGGGGATGTTCCTGGGCAAAGGAAGAGCAGGTGTCCTGTGGGTGCCAAGTGTGGCACCTCTCACCCAGGGGTCAGGCAGGGAGCCGTTCATCCCAGACACAGCCTGCAGGGATCCAGTCAGTCCCTGTGGCCCAGTGGGACTGTGGGCTGCTTCACACCAGGAAAGGTTAGTGGCACAAGCCCTTGTGCTTGGAGAAGCTTCTTACTGCTCTCAACAGCTTTGCAGAAATTGGCTATAAGTTGGCTGCTCAGGTAGTACCCCAGTGGAGTGTCCATCTCAGGGTTCCCTGGGTGACTTTGTGCTTCTTTCTGGCTAGCTTTGTCATCAGTTGTGGTGTGACTATTTTATTCTGGTTGCATATTATTAGTTAAAATAGTCTCATACTGGCTCACCTTTTCCTGAAGCCTCAAAGAGCCAGCAGGCTCAGTTCTCAGGAAGGTGCTGATCAGTACCTATGGATAAGGGCTGGAGTTCTGCAGTATACTTGAATCAACATCAGGTTTCATTTGGGTTTCTCAATTTAGATTTAACTTCAGGCAATAGGAAGATGTTAAGGTGCCAAAGGGCACATTCCCAGGTAGCTGCACTCAACATGAAGGCACAGATTTTCTTGCTGGATGTTGGCAGGGTCTTGTTGTGTATCCATAGGCAGGGTCTTGAGGCACAATGCACAATCAGGGCCTCAGAGTTCATGAGAAAAATTCCTTTTACCAGGACATGGATCCATATGGCTTTGCAGAAGGGAAGGATTTGGGGCAGGGATCACTAGACTGAGCTGTATGCCCGGGCCGTGCTGTACACCTCAGACCGAGCTGGCTGGGATGTGTGTTCTCCTCTCCTGCTGCTGTCCTCACCACCTTGCAGGACTGTGTCTGTATTTTGACTCCTGGATGCGTGGCCTCAGTGTGTCTGGGCGCTGATCCCAGCCTCTCCAGCAAGCAGAGCGTGCTGTTCCGCCTGTCTGCTCGCAGCTTTCACCTTTCTTCTGTCCTCTTGCTTCTCTATCGCTACCATAAAATGCAGTTCTGACCTTTTTGTCCTCAGCAAGCTATTCATTTAAAATACAAATGCTGTCCCCAAACAGCAGTCATTAATATGAGGCAGCAAATTCTTTTCTTTGTTCTTTATTGTTGATTTCCCCCCATTGGGAAACTGGGTGGCAGGGGAACTGCATAACTGCAGGAGCAGCTTGCTAATTGGATACTTTCAAATACTAATTTGTATGGGTTGGTTTGGTTAAAAAGGGGAAAAGGAGCGAGGTGGGGGGGTGGTAAAAATGTCTAGGTTATAAACTCCACAGAAGCTCTCTAGCCTGGAATTTTTATTAATTCTTTAAATGTAAATTGCAGGCCCATGGCTGCACATCCATGCCTCCCGCAGAGTGCCAGGTAGCGTGGTGCAATTTGCCCTGCAGACCTTGGGTGCAGCAATCAACCTGAGGAGCCGAGCTGTGCCCTCGGTGCCCGGAGCAAGGCCGGCAAGGTGCCAGCCAGGAGCCGTTCCCAATGCGGACACTGCTCTCAGCCGGCGCCTGGCTGGCTGTGGGCAGGAGCCAGCCCCTGGCCCAAGTGGAAGCAGGCATTGGTGGGGACAAAAACATCTCTGCCTTTAGGGAGCTGAGGTTTGGAGTGCTATCGAGTCAGCCTTGTGTCCCTAGTGGTCTAAGGGAAGAGGTGAAAGAAGGTGCTCATCAGGGAGTGACACATTTCTTACTACACCAAGAGGTATAGCTGAAAAAAGGCAAGTCTTTGAGTACCCATGCTGAGACTGCTGCTCAGAGATTCCCCAACACGCATCACCACATCTGCCAATGAAAGTGCTTACTAAACATGAACTGCAAGCTTTCAGTGTTTTGTAATGTGCCTGAAAATAAAAAGAGACTTATTAATCACTTTCAAGCCCTTGCCTACCAGCTCCTGGTAATTATTATTTCGAATGATTGTCTTTTTTGCCTGCTTCCAGGTTTTTTGCCGTACTTGATGTCTTCTTACAGATTCTTTCTTGCCACCAACTAATGTTTGCCCTTTCTCTTTGTAAAAGGATCCTTTTAGATGCTCTTTTCTGAGAAGCCCATGCATGGTACTCATGCAGAGGGGGGACATTTCTGCATGCAGCAACCATCTCAGTTCCATTTGGACATCATTCTGACTTCATCTCCTTTCATGTCTCTGTTTTGTGTTTCAGTTTCTTGTTTGTAGAAGCTCCCTGTGCTCCCCCTCAGCACCTGTACTGCCCTCGCACCCAAGAACCATGGCAACCAGAAGCCCCTGCAGCCTGCAGGGATGTTCCCCCAAAGTGGCTGCTGCCCACACAAGGGTGCCCTGAAGTGTGCGCTGGGCTGCTGTGATTGTGGGAGAAAAGCAGCCCTAAGGGCCCCCTGTGCTGCTCCTGCATGAAGGATGTGACAGAAGCCAGCGGCAGGAAGGACCTTCCCAGAGCAGCAAGGGTTGGAGGGACAGGCACAGGGATCTGGAATTCACTGTCACACTGAGCACAGCAGGCAGCGTATCAACAACTAAAGATACTGGAGGGTTCCAAGGCTGTGAATGTGAGGGAGGCAAAGTCAAGGAAAAATTTTATTAACTGTGTTATTTTGTGTCTGTTTGCTCAGAACAGTAGCTATCTCTGTTTGTTCACTCTCTTGTCACATAATGTGATACAGAGTCAAAATAGATGTTATTGTGTACCATTTGCATTAAAACAAAAACAAAAACAAACCTTCCTAGTGTATGCTACAATAAGTCACTGTTATTCTTTCCCTCTCTGCTTAAGAAAGTTATCATGGATGCATGGCAGCATAAAGGGAAAAAAATCATGTGGAGGCACCAGCTTTCTAAAAAATAACTTGTATTTGATTGATGAGAAAAGGTCAAAACAATTGGCCAAGTCCCACAGCTCAAAGGAGTTTGCAGTGGAAAGCACTGTAACAGCAGCCTTGAGCAGCAACAAAACCGATATCTAATTATAACGTGCAAATGTTGTGTTGGCTGGGAAATGATACCTAAGGGTTGTTTCTCAGTTTAGAAAGAGCAAAACAGTGGATCCCTTAGCAGGAATCTCTTTTTTTTTTGAGTTTTGTGATGCTTAATATAATTGACCAATTGACCATTTCCTGAATGGTAAGAGAAAGGATGAGTCAGTAATCTTTATGCCTTATTATTAAAATAGTGCTTAATCAGTGAGTGGCAGGGAGAAAATTGCAGTGGAAGTGGTACTTAGAGCTTGTGAGTCATTAGGATAAACGCATTTGGTTGCAGTGGGTGAGGTCTGTAGCACCTCTGGTTTGTGAAATGTGACCTTTACTGTCTCTCAGACGTCTGCATGCTCAGTAAGGGATCTCCCCCTACCCCAAGCCTACAAGAAGTGGCCTTTGGTGGACTCCAAAGCCACATTTTATGTTTTGTGACAGCTTTCATGTGTGCTGGAAAAAAGAATCACAAAGTGCTTTGAGGTTAGAATGGACCTTAAAGAACATTTGGTTGCAACCTCCCTGCCACGAGCAGTGACACTTGCCACTACACCAGGTTGCTCACAGTGCCATCCCACCTGGCCTTGAACACTTGCAGGAATGGGAAGGTGTGTGGATTCAAACCAGGGAGTTTGAAGTGCCATATATTTCTGGTTCCCAGCAGGCTTGCTCCACGGCAGCTGAGCTGTCACCAGCAGGCTGTAATAAGCTAGCACTTGTTCCCTGGGACTGGGGTTCCTGCAGCCCCCCACAGTGGGTTCTGCCTCCACCCTGTGGCATCTGCTGCTTGACAGTGGCTTGCTGGTAGAGGGGATGGGCTGCAAAGCCTCTGTGGGGCTGTGGAAAGTGGGAGGTGTGGTGGTCTTACCACATGAGCACTGCCAGCCATGAAGGCCCAGCTCCATGCTCTTCCCAAGTAATACCAGGAAAAGAAAACAAAATCTTCCAAAGAAGACAAGGGGACAACAATTCTCCCCCAAACTCTGGTTTCCCCAGAGCCCCCAGACACTGCAGTCTTTTGGGAGGAAACTTCTTTGGACAGCACTTAGTATAATCCAGCACCAGCATCCTACAACAGAGTGCAATTCTGCACCAACTTGAGACGGGGAATTGGGAAGATGTGTATCTCCATGTGATACAGAAAATTAAAATTAAATTAAAATGTGTCTTCAGTTTAATGAAGAAACATTTATAACATTACAGAAATTGTACTAAAATGATGTTAATACTCGTATTCCTTCACCAAGAAAGCAATAGGTTTTTTTTGCTACAATTCGCTCAGAAAAAAACCTCTTCCTTAGCATAACATGGAAGCAAAATCCTTGTTTACCCAGGTGAAGGAGACTTGGAGATTACCCATGTAGGTCTATTTTTCAGGATGCCTTCAGATAAGTTGTTCCTCCAAATAAGCTGTACTGCTAACACACTGCAGAAAAAAGAACAGCACATGAATTGTAACATGAAGCAAGAAGTTATCGCAGTAGTGGGTTCAAGTTTGAAGCTGGCATCCAGCTGGCAGAGACTGGCTGACTATTAAATATGTCAACAGCCCCAGATGAATGCCAGGATAGCCTTGTGAACAGGAACTCCTGATGGAGTTTTTTCTTGTACTGTTGCTATTTTAGTTCTTTTTGATTTCTATTTTGGATGTTACACAGAGGATAAAAAAAGACTCTGCTAGAGAAATCAGAGTCCTGGAAGGAAAAGAATGAGGATGCCAGCTGGTCCCTCCTCCTTTGCCCCTGGCTAGTATAACTGCAGTGCATTTGATTTTTTTTCAAGTCACAGAGGGTTTAGATGACAGGTATGGTATGGCCTCAGTGTATGTCATCATCTGCTGGGTATTCAAGGATTTCTGGGGATTTAAGCTTGCCTGTTTTTTGAAGGCAGGATAAGCAGTGATTTCTGTTCTCTGGCATGTGTTGTGTTTCCCTGAGGGTGGAAAGGGAGACTGGAATTTAAAGTGATTCTCATTTAGCATTTCCCTGTACAAAAGCAGGGAGTTTTCCAAAGCTGACTGGAGTGCAGTCATTTGTGGAGAACAACCCGTGGCTGCTACCTGGGTTACATCGGCATGTAACAATACCTGTCTGCCCCATGAATGTCAGACAAAGCTGTCATAAATATTGAAGTTCAGGCAGTAAAATTAATGGGAACTGCACAGAGCGGGACCTTGTCAGCGTCATAATAGTGCTGTGGGTGGAAAAAAAATTCTCATGGTTTCTTTCAGGCTTTAGGCAACCCATCTACTGATGCTCAGTGGCCATTATCCGATTATAAGTGCTTTTTGCTCAGAAGAATTCAGGCGTTACTGCTTGAAATGTGTTAAATAGTCACCAGCATGGAGCACAGGCAAGGGAGCAGAAGTCCCACGGATCGTCCCTCTGCAAGTCCCGCGGGTCCTCTTGCCCGTTGGTGTGGAAGCTCTTTGCAACGCTGCTTGTGTTTTGTCATTTGCAACAACGCTTTGTCATTTCGGAGGTGACCGGGGCGCAGCGGGGCTCCGCCCTCTTCCCTCTTCTGCCTTGTCCAGCTGATCGCTATCAGCCAGAGGTGGGGCGTCCTGTTTATGTCCCCAAGCAGGACTGGGAGTGCTGACCCGTCCCACGGGCACCGCCACTGTCCCTGGTCCCTGGAGCGCTGCCGCGGGGGCTGCTCCTCCGAGCGTCGGGGCCGGGCTGTTTGTCCGAGTCGCGGTGCACTGTATCTACAGCGCCGTTCGGGGTCTCTGCCGGTCACCCGCAGTGACCAGGGAAATATTTTTATCCCCCCCTCTGCTGCATAACTTGGCTTCTGTTTTCTTGTTGTTGTTTTTCTCCTCCTGCCTTTGTAGATGTTGGCTGCGGCCAGGGCCAAGTCACAGGGCAGGATGTGCTGCCTCTGCGGAGGTACAGACATGCGAATAAACGACACGCTTTTCTGGAACTTCTCCGGGCACTGGAAGGTGAGAATCTGCACCGCGGAGTTGTCAGCTTGGCTCCCGGCACAGCCCTGCACCACTTCATCCCCTCCTGACTCCCCGGCATGGGGGCTGCCCAGGGACAGCATCCCTCCCAAAATATCTGTGTCAGAGGTGTTTAATGGCACAGACTGGGGTTGCTTGCATTGCCGAGTGGCTCTGGGCACGTTTATTTTGCACACACAGCTCCACATGAGCATTTTCAACCCCCTTAGGCAACTGCAGGCTGCATGTGTTGCCATGACTAGGTTCAGACTCCCTTGAATTGGCCTCCCTGCTCCAGTCACACCAGCAGCTCTGGGGGCCTTTTCAAGGACTTGCTTTGCAGGTCAAGGAATGGTCTCTTCTCGTAGCTCTCTAGGGAAAGAGGCTGATCAGCTCCAGGCAGCCATGCCCATCAAGGGGCAAAACAAGACTTCCTTGTCTCCTGTGGCTGGGGTCCCTTGTCATTGTATGTGCCCACAACTGCAGAGATGACAGCATCCCTGCTTGGACGTCTGTTTTGTTTAACTTCACTTAAACATCCCTGCTTCTATGCCAAGAGCATCTTGCTGATGCTCCTCAAGCTACACAAGTACCTGTGCATCTTCCTGCTCTCTCACCTGCCCCTGTGGGGCAGTGGGACAGCTGTAATGACCCCTCAGGGTGCTCCTGGGTCTCTTCTGCAAGCCTGGGGAGATTGGGGAATGCTGTCCTGAGCACCATCTGCCACCAGCACCTCATGTTAGGTGAGGTGAATCTCTCTTTCTTTGTGTATCTGAAGTAATGTTTTCTGATCTGCAGGTGTTACTCTGATAAAGCCCAAACAGGGATTATGCAGCAGATTTGACTATGCAGATGTTTCAAAAATGCTTGAGGTCCAGATGTGAGTTGCACATGATACAAATCAAGGAAAGCTACAATGAACAGCAGAGACAGAGACCAAACACATTTCTTAAACCTATACATCTTGAGGTGATAATGTGAGAAATATCTCCTACTGATCCACGTAGAGATCGTGTGTGAATCTGCCACAGGAAATGCAGTGAGGAATGCCCTTTACTCCAGATTAATGCCAGCCTAATGGATCATTGTTTGGTTTTGATCTTTTTTCGCCTGTTTGTGTACCGCAGCTGGTGTCCTGAGCCTGGAGCTGGGGTGCATTTTGCACCTGCTAGAAGCGGTGCACATCCATGACCACAGCAAGCCAGTTTGGGGAAATTTCACTAATGTCTGCTTTAGGAAGCAACTTTATTCTTCTCAGCCATTTTCATACAGATCTGAGGCCTTTTTGCCAGCCCTCATTTCCAGATGGCTTAAAAGCCATGTTCAGTGCTAAATAACTGTATTAAATTTCTCTGCATAAGTCTGAGACAAGAAGTCAAAGAAAGAAATGCAGTCAGTATGAGCAACCTGCCTGGTCAGGGAGAGCTCAGAGACATGAACACAGAAATCACCATCTGGAAAATGAAGGAGTGAGCATGGGGATATACATACACACACCTTCATCCATGCCCACAATCCCCCTAGACTTTTCAGTGCCCTGGCAAACTTCTTTTACATGTCTTCTATTGTTGGGGTACCCAGGACAGAGAATATTGTGGATTTAATTAGCATATCCAGTTTGATAACCAAGATGCCTTGGCAAAAGCAAACAGAGCTTTGAAGATTACAAGTTGAGTGGATCAAGACTGGCATCAGGAAAAGAAGATTGAATCAAACCTCTGCAAGCAAGAGATGTTTGTAAAACGCATGAGTTTGTCTGTGTGACGTTTAACATAATGATTGTAGTAAAAAATTACTAGCCCTAGAATAGTATATAAGCATTTGGAAAGCTCAGTTAAGTTGAATTCTGATCACTGAACCAATCTTCCTGTCTCTCTTAATCGCTGATATTCTACAGCTGAGAAAGTGTCCACGTAGTACTTGGAGATACCTAGAACTTCATATGGCATTGCAACAAAGCTTGGGCATGACGACATTTTTCTGGGCTACAGGACTCAGTTGGGCTTAAGTGTATCCCTGGATGCATCACACCAGTGATACACCACACGTTCAAGCAACCCAGCTTTATTTTTGCCCCAAAGGACCCCTAAGAGTGATGGAGAAGTGAGGAGATGAGCTAGCCACAGAGAGTGGCTTTCCCAATGCCTCTCAATCATGCTAACATTTTCAATATGCCAAGAAGTTTCCCATATATAGCATATTTCCCAGCCTTTGAGCCTTGCTGAGGCATCATTGCCTTCACTTGAAGCATTACAAGGCATTCATGAAGTTTCTGTGCTGAACTGTGGGAAAAGATCAGCAAGAAGCTGTGACCCCTGGGTAAGAGCATGCTTTGGAAACACCGTCATCAAAAAATCAACACATCAGCCCAGAAGGCCCACAGACAGCTGATCCCCTCCAGCCTTATCAGAGAGAGAGAGCTCCTGGGGATGTTGAGGCAGTAGCCACTGGACATTTTTGAGATGCTTATTCTATCCTGTGTTGATATTGAAGTCAATATGATAACTAAAAATAAAGATTAAAAATTAAAAATACACTGCAGCTATTTGTTCCTGAATTGTTATGTTTACCCATACCAGCCCAGATTTCCATTTAGGCATTTTTTCTGTAGTCCCAGATGTTCAGTCATTTTCAGCAACATGATCATATCCCAGAAGATTTAGCCTGCTGGAGCAACTATATTAAACACGCCTGTAATTTTCCACTGTAACTGGAAGATTGCATTCCTCAGGGGTGAGCAATTGCTGACTGGACAGGCCCTGTGCACATGCAGGCAGCACAGCCCTGAGTTCTCTCCAGCCTCTCACCATGGTAGGAGGGCACAGCATTTCTGTAGCCCAACAGGGCTTGATTTGGGATGAGGAGGCTCCCATGAGTAGCACTTCCTAGGAGAGGGGGCCATGCTGCTGGGGATCCATGGCCAGCTGCTGCTGCTGCAGGGATGGATGTGGCTGGGCCTGCAGGTGGCTTCTCCACTGAGCCTGTAGGCTTGGTTAGTGTGTGCTGAGGTGATCCTAAGAGAAAAACGGTCTTTAACTGAATAAAAGCAGGTGCTTCACCTAATCACCTCCTGCTTCCTGATGAATGGGCTGGGCAGAGGTACCCATCAGAAAGGCTCTGCACAGCTGGGGAGACTCACCCTGCTTCCAGGTACTGGTGCACGGCCACTTCTCTGCAGAAGGATATGGGATGTCTCTGAGTACAACCTCCTCCAAGAACCCAGCTTCAGGTAAGTGGAAACTAATGGACAGGTCTCTGTGGCTTATTCTGCTTTCTTCCACAGGTAGCAGTGGTGGCAGAGGACTGGAGAAAGCCACAGGAGCTTAGTGCCTGTGCCTGACGATACCTATGGCACAGGATTTGCCTTGGAGAGTGCAAGGAAGCATTGAAAACTAGTTGGAGCCAGGTGCTCCCTTCTCTGTGCCAAAGCATGTGCTGAGAGCTCATGTGCCAGAGAGTGGAGTGCTCATGTCCACCAGAAAGAGTGAAAGAGGTGTCCTGTGAGTGCCTTGGAGGAATACAGGTTTGGATCGTACGTTGCTGTGCTGGAGGGGCTGTATTGTTGTGTATAGCCAAGGTCATGTGGTGGTGGCAGCTGGTTCCAACACAGCTGCCTTGCCTCCTCCAGCCAACAGGTTCCCAACATGATTCACTCCTGCAGCACTGACAGGAGCACGGGGGCTCTGGCAGGCAGCCTCAACCCCTGTCACTGATCCCTGGCCACTCTTTACATCTGGCCTCCAGCCTTGAAAAAAGGGAGACTCCACCATGCTTTCTTCAGCATCAGGGAGGTATTTGTTCTTTAGGTGAAGGTGAGGCATAAGAACAGCATCCTCTAGGAAGAACTGTGGCAATTCCCATCTTTGATTCCTGAAAATCCAACACTCACCTCTTGACAGGAGCAGCGTAATCCAGGAAGGGCAGACTGCCCTCAGCTGCCTGCTTTGCCTGCATCAGTGGGGCAATTCTGGAAGAAAAGACCCTTCTGTGGGTGCTGTTGCCAGCTTTGATTATGACTGGGTTGATTTTCCTGCCACTGATTTTTGTCACACAGAAGGACTGGTCAAGGCATTGCTACTATTATCAAGCAACACATCTACTCTTCAGGTGGGCAGAGACACATGTCATCTTCTCATACACATACCAGAGGGGAGTAAACAGATAAACCAGGCAGTCTGCTTCCATTAACTCACTGAACTGCCAAGATTTAGTGTCCTAAGAAGCTTATCTTGCTAAGGAGGGCCTGGCTGGCCATCTTGTGATCTCATACAAATAGAGGGATAGAAAAGGTCTGGAGGGTAAATCCTGTGAGGAGTGGCTGAGAGAGCTCAGATTCTTCAGCCTGGAGAGAAGAAAGCTCAGGGGAGACCTTCTCTCTCTCTACAACCACGTGAAGGGAGACCAGACAAGACAAGAGGACATAGTCTCAAGCTGTGCCAGGGGAGGTTCAGGTTGGACATCAGGAAGAATTCCTTCACCTGAAGGATGTCAAACACTGTAATAGGCTGCCCAGGGAGCTCGTGGAGTCACCATCCCTGGAGGTATTCAAGAACTACTTGGACATGACAATTAGTGCCATGGTCTAGCTGATCAGATGGTCATTGTTTAAAGCTTGGATTCAATGATATCACAGGTCTTTTCTAACCCAACTGATTCTGTGATTCTTTGATATCCAGCTCACCCATTCCTGGTAATGGGACACTTCTTCCAGCCAAAATCCCCTGACAGAAACTTCCCATGGGTAGATTTGCCCCACAGAAGTTAACCCCTTTCCTCCACAAAACCATCAGTGCCCAGCTCCAAGGCTAGGACAGGAGTCAGACAAGATGTCCTAAGCAGCACTGCCAGGAAACATCCTGGTTTCCTACAGTGCCTGTGCTGGCTGGGACAGTGGGATCACACCCACTTTCACAAGGTCACATGAATCAACCAGCCATTGTGAACGTATTTTTAGTGGCATTAAAATAAAATGAAGCTAAAAATACGTCAAGCAGGTAAATGCAAAGTTTTAAATCAAAACAGAGCTTTTGGAGGCTCTTGGTCTCTGAGAGCCTCCAGAGGTGAGCCTGTCCCTGTTCTCTCCTCCACCAGGGAGATGGGTGCTGCGGTAGTCACTGATTAACCACCCACCCGGGGAGCTGCTGCCCACACTGCGGGTTGTCTTGACCCCCTGGCCACTAATTTCTGATGCTTGACTTCACCCTGCAGAGTTTTTGTAGATCTTTTGCCACAGCACTTGTTTCCCACAGCCTTTTGTTTCCCCTTAGTAGTTTTCAAATGTTGGGAACAAAACTTATTTCTGCCATCCTTGCAGAAATATCTTGCATCTTGGTTATGGTTGCAAGACCATCCAACTTGCCTCTTATAAGTACCTGCTCTGCAGCTCAGCCTTCAAGCCTGTGTGGAGGCAAGGATCTGGCCAGCTTTGAAAATACTTAGGTACAATTCCCCTTCTTATGAGAAGAGCTTATAAACCTCCCAAAACAAGAGGTGAAATGGAATTTTTGTGGGCCATCCATACTACTTCGCTTTCTACCATGGGCTGCATTTTACTCCCCAACCAGAGAGGAAAATATCCCCCATGGCAGCTTCTCCTCACTCAGTGCAATCTTTACTTGTGCTCTTTAGTGCAGGCATGAAGAACCTGCTGCCACTGGCATAAACAGTAACAGGAGAAGATGTTGAAATCATATTATATTTATTACATGAGATACAAAAACAAATTACCAAAATAGTCTTTTTTTTTTTTTTGTGAGTCCATAGGACCTTGAAAGAAAAATATATATATGTAAAATGGATTGGTAGACTAGTGACTTTTCTGGTGTTGTATGTCTTCTTTCCCCTCACACTCATGAGCAAAATGCACTCTATGCAATGTGGTTTAAAGATGCTTTACAGAAAAGATACATTTTAGTGCTGAAAACTGCAGTAAACTGTGCTATATTTCATACTTAGTGTTAATGAGGAAGTATAATGATTGCATATATTGCAAACAACACAGAAGAAAACAAAATGTTCGGTTTTAAATACTAACATAAAAATAAAATAAACTCCAGGCCCACCATAAATCACTGGGGAGTGATATGTGAATCCAAGTCCTTTCCATTCCCTGCATCCACTCCTTTTCCTGCAGTCGGAGTTTTTCTCCTCCAGCAACTGCATTTTTATCTCAAAGCCTCTTCTCACTCTGTTTGCAAAGTTTTGCTGGAGTCCTGCCCACAGGGTCCAAGTGCTGGTCTGAAGCTGGGACTTCAGTGCAAATACCTTATCTTTCAGACTGCATCCTCAGATATTCTGAGTGGCCAGTGGCAGGCTGGCCATTCCCTTTATACTGTTAATGCTGTCCAGCTGCAGGGGTTCTTCAGGAGTGCTTCTGTTTCAGAGAGTTTTTTCACAGGCCACCTTCAAATTCTTCTTTTCCCAACAGAATTAGACTTCCCGCACTGTGAAGTGGCAGGTAGTAAAGTGCTTTATACAAGGAAATATTTACACTAGGGCTAGGTTCATTTTTTAACACTTCAAGGACAAAAGCTCAGAGACGCTGCACCCTCTGCAGCTGCCTCTTCTCTGCAGCCATGCAGAGGGTGGAGAGATGGCCTCTACCCTGCACCACGCCTGTGCCAAGGCAGAGGGATTCAACTCACTCCAGCAGCTCTCTCCTCAACACCATCAACACCATCAGCAATACCTGGGCCCCTGAAACCTTCAGCAGGGCAACCAGGCTAAAAGCAGGTGGCACCCAATTCTCTTTGATGGGTGCCATGTCCTAACCTGTAAGGGAGTGGTTCTCATTGCCACACTGGTGCCAGCACCTACCCAGTGCTTTGGCCATTGCCTTCCCCACAGCATTCTCTGGGAGCCCCTGGAAGCCACTAAGGATCCACACTAGTGGCACTGGCAGTGTTTTGCTTCTCAGCAGAGGCTAGGGTGGCAATTCTAGGGTGGCAATTTAGTCTTGGGTGATCGGTGGCTTCATGGGAGTTGCTCCAACATTGCACTGGAGCGAGACAAGCATCCACCACCCTTCCTTTTGTTTCTCTCAACCTAACGATGAGCAAGGCTCAGGGTGAGGCCCTGACAAGGAAGCTATAAGCAAGTGAAAGAACACTGGCCAGAAAGGGTTAAATTAAGCAGTGCCTACAACGCTGAATGCCTCACCACATGTGTTGGCACTATTTTCTTACATTCCAGTTTTCATGCTAGAGGTCTTCACTCTGTGGAGGCTGTTGCATTTTGTGCATAAAGAAATGCCCTAGGCAGCTGCACACCTCTAGTTGCAGTCTCTTTTCAAAATTTCCAAGACCTTTCTTCCGAGAGCCGACTTCCACTGATGGACAAAACTTTTCATGTTGACAATGAGTCTGCCTGTTCTGACGTCCTCGTGTCCTGCCACAAGATACTCCAAGCCTGCAAACCAGCAAAATGGTCAGGGTCTGCACAGTACCACGTTTAAGAGGCCTATTGAGCTGCAAAGTCAGCCTGGATATTTAGTCCCATGTACAAAAGCACTTACACAAAGAAATATTTATATGTATTGACTCATGTATACCTGTATATCTATAGCTCTATCTGTATCTACAGCAAAATGACCCCTGTGGCTACCTGTCAGTGAGATGCATGATGCAAAACGAGATTTTGTTAGATTCTAAATATAAATGAAAGCTGAACTCTGGGGGCAGCACTGCAAGTTTTTATACCTCTTCTGGGAACTGCCATCTGCCTCACTTCTCCCTGAATAAATCTAGACCTGGAAATCTGTTCAGCAAATTCAAGGAATGGAACAGTGCAGGATGGTCCAGTGCTTGGTATCTTGCTTGGAGTGGTCCCTTGGAGGCAAAGGCATGCCAGATCCCAATGAGTTGCAACACTAAATGTGCTGGCACCAGTACCCTAGAAGAGCCTGAAGGAGTGGCTGTCACACTGGAAAGAGCTGCTGATTTCTGTCTCTGCCAGGTGTTTTAGAGACATGACAGCAGGGTCTGACAAAGCCTCAACTGGTTGTCCAGAAACAGAAAGGGCTGGAGTGTGTCCCTGTAGTGCCTGCAGTACAGGTCTTTCCTCAAGCATCCAGGTCTGCCCTTGACTTTCAGGACACAACTCAAAAGAGCGCTTGGAACCAGGTAATGACAGCTAAACAGGGGGAGCCTTTGGTTTGAATTAGCTAAAGAAACACTGCCGCAGATCCAAACAGCCTAAATGGGCCACAAATGTGCCATAAATGGGGATAATAAGGAGCATAATCCCTTTCATGGCAGGAAGAGCTCCCTGCCAGAGTCAGCATCCCACTGCAGCACATTTAGGATACAACCAGCGTTAGACCCCTCCTGCACCCACTCCTTCTTGCACCAGTCTAGGGAGCACAATGTGCTGGTACAAACCAGGCACGGGAGACAGGCCTTCCCTGGTGCTCTCAGTCATCCTGCTCCATCCTGGCTGCAGCTTCTGTTGTCTTGGGTTTTCAATCTGCAGTCCAGAAAAAAGGGAGGGTGCCTCCCAAGTTAAAGGTCAAGCGATACAATTTGCTTTCTACTTTATCTGAGGTTTTGGGCACACACATCCTCTCTTCTGCCAAGTAAACACAGGATACGTGCACGACAGCATCGCCCTTCACAAGACATTAATTTTGGCCAAGTCAATCTTGCTGTTATAAACATCACTTTTCAAGGGTTCCTAGATTTATTTCCCTTGTGGTACACACACTCAGAGAGCAAGCAAATATTGCCGTGGCTGCTGACAGTGTAGGACTTTCTAGATTTTCAACCTGATGCTACAGAACTATAAAATGAAAATGAGTCAAATGGCTGAGATGCCACAAACCAGGACTTGAGGCTGTGCAGTTTGCCCTGGCAGGCTGCTCTCTGCCTTTCTGTGACTGTGCTTGGCAGAGCCATGGAAGGGGTAGGCTCCTGTTACCTTGCAAACAGATGAGATCTTTAAATCTTTCAGGTCACTGTCCCCCCAGAAGCAGAATCTGCCTCTGTGTGTGTGTGTGGAGCAGAAGGTGTGCAAGGGTGGTGAAAGGCTTCCTCTTGTAGGAACTTAAGCACATTTTCATCTGAAAATAGCCCACAGAGATTTGATAAATGCTCAGAGTTTTTTTTCTTGACAGAGCCTTTAAGAGCCTACTTTCCTTTTGGTATCCCTTTACTTCTGTAAAATAGTATAAAAACACATCTGTCTTATGTTTATCTTTGATCTCCTCTATGGTTTTGAAGATGTGATTTCCATTATAGCTGTATGTCAGAAAATCATTTTATGTCAGCTTTACTTTTCATCCAGCTGGTTTTGGTTTATTCACCTGTAGCCATAAGCTTTTACTGTGATAGAGAGATTGAGTCTGCTAATATTGTATTGCAAGCCACTCAGAAATTAATGTGGTAGCTAAAGAAAATAATGAATTAAAAAAAAATACCTGGGATCCTTTTTTCCCTCTTTAACATCATTGAATCTTAAAGACTCACTCAACGGATGTTTTCAAGTTTCGAATTAGCAACAAACTTCACCACTTCTTTTCAACATGAAGGCTGAGACTAATTTATACTCATGGGACCAGCAGCTGCATTTCAAAACAATACTAAGCTTTGCAGCGTAAATCACGAGAGCTGGCAAGGAAGTAACAAGGGAGTAACACCTGACATGTCAGACACCTGGACTATCACTAAAGACAGTTGCATCTCCACCTTTCTGCTGCTGTCTAAGAGACCTCCACTGATTCTGTGATTAATGTTGTCTTTTCATCTGTTGGGGAAAATCAGTGAAGCTCCTCTGAAGTCAGTCAAGTGGCAAAGCTGGGTGTCAGGTGTGGGGCTGCCCTGCAGGCTCAGTTTTGGACAGCTTCCATTGCATTTCTTCAGGTTCATATTAAGGCAGCTGCATCTGGGCTTTTTTTCCTTATATTTTTATTGCATACGGAAAAATAAAACATCTATATTTGATTAGTGATTTACGGTGTTCCAGCAATATTCAAAGTCTTACTGCACTTAAACAGTAGAGCCCTACCTAATGCCGCTGATTCATTTGGCTTTTGCACCTGACAAGACTTCCTAGCTACAACTGTGCTGTCACAGCAGCTTGCCTTCAAAACCAGACAGTCACTCCTGTGGACATGAAAGAAGACTGCAAACACCTCATCAGTGAATAACCTTTCTGTATGACCCAGCCTCACAGGCAGCCCTGTACCCCTTGGTTCCTAGTGCTGCATATGAAAGGGATGTCTCAGCATCTATGTCAATGCTTCCACTGCCAACTTCCCAGTGGTGTATACACCTCATGGAAAGAAAGCCCTTTATCTGAATTAGATGGTAACTGCTCATTTATCTTGGAGTTGTAAAGAGAGGTGTGTCAGCTGGAGCTTGGTTTTGCTCTGTGGAAGAAAACCCCTGAATCTGTCCATACTGGAGACTGCATGCACTGTTTAGCCACCAACTGGTTATACTCCATTTCAGTGAGAGAAGATGGGAAAAAGCTGTGGAGCTCCACCCTCACTGCATTAAGAAAATTTCTTCCAAGTCTTGTAGATGTAAATTTGTGTTCTTTTCAAAGCGAAATCTTCCCTTGAGTATAGATTAGAACTTCAGTCGAGTATCACGACCCAAATTAGATTTAAGTGTGTTTCTATGAATTCAAATTAGCTTTAGGTTTAAAAGATATATCATGCAATTGTGGTGTGATGTG
Source organism: Bombycilla garrulus (assembly GCA_013400315.1). Taxonomy (NCBI): domain Eukaryota; kingdom Metazoa; phylum Chordata; class Aves; order Passeriformes; family Bombycillidae; genus Bombycilla; species Bombycilla garrulus. The sequence goes on from VXBU01005734.1 coordinate 65,981, forward strand.
TACGTCCCTCCCTCTGGGAACAGAGACTGGTAATATTGAAAGCCTATTACTATGTTAAATAAAGAGAGCTGTATATTTCAAAGTCTGTAGGATGAACTAAGTTTTTCTCTATGAAATTTCAATTTAATGGAGGTTGCTGTTGGAATCCAAGTGATGTAACAGCCAATAATTTTTAATCAGCACTGGGCTGCAATCTCAGCTCATTGGTATGAGGTGATAGAGGGGTGGGAATGAAATCTGTGTACATGTGGTGGGGATATACTGTTAAGGGAGTCAAACTTACCAGGATTGAGGATAGGACAAGTGCAGCCTCTGTTAGTCCAGGATTCAGGGTAGAGTGTCCTCTTGCCCCGAAGGATCTTCAGCTTTGTAGATTTCAAGACTTTCTTAACCTTCACACTGACTTCTGCGTGAGAGCCTTTGTCATGAGCCGACAAGATCTTCGTCTTGATCACTGGAAACATAGGAATTCAACACCAGGAATATACAAACTATTTACAGGGTTCTCTTCTTTTTTTTTTTTTTTTCCTGGTCTAGTGCTGAGGTCTGGGTGAAGCAGGGGGGACAATTGCTTTGTTACAGTGGAATTAGACAAGTGCTCCTTGGTGGGGAGCCCAGGGTCAGGGCAGCTGCTGGGGAGCTCGTACATCCCCACACCCATGGGCAGAAATGCTGCCAGTTGTTTTGGACATGGCCCCTGGAACTGCCCTGAGGGTATGAGGTCCCATTTTCCCCGCAGAGCTCAGCAAACCCTTTGTGCTCCGTAGCACTTTTGGAAATCAATTGGATTTAGGGATGGACCTGGAGGCTTTGCTGGCCTCAGCCTCATCCCACCCTGGTGCCAGTCTTGCTGCTTTGCAGAACTTCCAAATCCAAATTCTGTGGAGGAGAGAGAGACACTGGTGGGGACTGGGGCAAATCAGGGAGTATTTTGAGCTCACTCATACCCACAGGCACATTTCCACCACCTGGCATTGCACTGCTGAACCCCAGCGTGGTGGAGGCTCAGGGCTCAGTTCCTCCACCTGACCCATACTGCTGGCTATCCCCATATTTATTCAATACTCACGCTGGGCAGCTTAGAGCAGCCTCTCATAGTGTGGCCTCCTGGAGCTCATGATGAGCCCCGTAATTCATCTGTCTCTCTAGTTTAGCTGACACCTTCACATGTTGACTGATGAAAGGAGGGGGAAGCCTGAGTGCACTTTAGATAAGATTTACGAACTTGGAGGTTTTGCGAAATTTTTTTTTTCTTCACTTTCTTATCTTTTGCAAGATTAAACACAGTTACTATCGTGGCTGAGAAGCAAAACAGAGCAGAATCACATTTTTTCCTAATATCACTAAGCCAGGGCTACATTTCAGCAACTGGCAGCCCCTTGGACTCCACTTTGTGGGTTGCTCTGCAGCCTGCAGAGGTATGGGCTATTTCTCTGTGCATTTTCAACTTCGGTGTGAGACGAAACAGGTGCAAGAGACCCCTGCAAGAAATTCCTTGTGAAGGAAGGGAGTGCTGCACAGAGCATTCCTTGCTGTGCCATGAAGGGGGCAGTTCATTGGCATACACCAGGAAGGTCTTGGGAAATAAAGTGCCTCTTCTCATTCATTTAAATCCAAGAGACACATCAACAAGATACATCATCTCAGTGCAACAGCTGAACTTTGCTGACAGGGGGGAGATACCAATAGCTGCTAGAATTGTTTTATCCTTGGAGTGCTGATCAGTCCCTTGTTACATTCAGTATCATTCAGATACAGTCATTTCTAGACTTCGATTAGGGCACCTTGTCTACAGACAGCGTTTTGGTGACCTACTTTTGGTAGCAGTGGTTTATAGTCTGTCTTGGACCTAAACAACCTCCCAGGGACACTTCCAGCTCTTGTCCTCCCATGATTTTTGTACAAGGGTGTTCTATAGCAAGAGAGATAGCTAACAGAACAAGATGCTTCAGCCACCTTGTCTTGGAACCATGATTGATACCTATACATTTTGGTCGAAGATCTGTCTTTAGACTAATAGTCCTGCGGGTTTGCCAGGATGGAGCACACACAACACCTCTCATGCTTTACATACACTTTTGCACTGCCTTGCAGCACCTCCCTTTACAGCCCTCTCTTTCACAACTCACCATATGTGTACTTCATCCCACAGAAGACCTTGGGATTCCCTAAAACTTGCTCTTTACATTCGCATTTACCTGGGGAGGAAGAAGGAAGCAAATGGCTGTGAATTGTACTTAAAAGACAGGAGCATTTGCAGGCAGATCCTAGGAGGCTGGTGGAGGTTTTTCAAGTGGTCCACAAGCCTCATGCAAAAAAATTAATTTGCAACTGTTTTCAGATTGGGAGTGAATACAGATTCTTAGTCCAAGGGCAATTACTCCTTGTTTACAATTAGAAGAGAAGGAAAACAAAGACCTTATTATTTTGCCTTGGGATGCAAATAACATGCGTATCTTTCCCTGTGGTATTTTCCACACTGTAATGTACCAGACAAAATTTTAAAAGGAAATGTTGCAGAGGTTAAGGCAGATTAATGACTTCCATGATCTTAGAACAAAGAATAACATGATATACTTATTTACGTTTAAAATTAAGTCGCTTAGACAAATGATGGAGCTTTCCCCTCAATTAACTCAATTATTGTATCTTTGAGATGTTATCGAGCCTCTCTCTGAAAATGGAGGAAATGACGCCTGCTTGCTTGCATTCAGCAGCTGCAAGGGAGGGAAACTCGATGCTGCTCCACGGGGCCTTGCAGCAACCCTCATGTAGCACCCACCTTCCCCAGGCTGGGAACAGTGGAGTGAAATAACTTCTCCAGCTGCATGCTAGACCATGTCAAATCATATCATAAGCTGCAAGCGATGCCAAAATTGTTGTGGGCATCGGGGAAATAAATTCAGAGTTAGAAATCTCCTAACTGCATGCCAGTTTTCATTTCCCCACCCTTAAATAAAGTTGTTGGTTTGTTCAGTTTTAGGGAATATAAGGATACCTTTAAAATATGATGGTCAAGTAGAACACGAGGGCATTCAGTCTTGAAATTCAGAGCTGGGACTGCAAATTCGTGCCTTACAACAGCTAAATGCTGGGTACAGGCATTCAGCATGAAGCATCTGCCTAATGGCTTTGCACATCCTTGCATTGATGGGATGAGCCATAAGGCTCGTCTGGCTCTTAGAGGGGAAGGAGGTGGTCACAAGGACATTCCTCCACGAGTTAATGGGGGAATGTCCATCCTCCCCTGCAACTGCCAGGGTGCTAACTTCAAGTCAGTGCAGAAGACTAGGTCTGGCAGGAGGGATTGGGCAGGTGAAACACATGCAAAGCCGCAGTCTTACCAGAGTGCCGGAGTGCTGAGAAGCCCTGCTCATCCTCCCAGCCCCAGGTGGGCTCACTTTCATTGAGCACTGCCTGGAAAGGAGGTGCTTCATTGTGCCAGGTCACATCTGAGCTGTTGAGGGCAAAGGGAGATGATCAGCCTTCTTCTGGGAGCCAGTGGAAAGCAGGGCCACTACCAACCCATCCTACAGACACAACGTGACTGCATGTCTTGATGATGGTAAATGCAAGAGGCAGTTTTGGAAGGTGAACAGGTTGAGTGTTGTCAGGGAGGATCATGGATCCATTTTGGGCTTAAAATATGTTATAGAGATTTATAAACCAGAAATATCTTCAGTCTGGTAAAAAAGCGACATGTCAGATTTGGAGAGTGGGGTATTATTAAAATGTGTTGTTTTCTAAAAGTCAGAGTTTGACTCCAAGACACAGTCAGCATAAGCTGAGTTAAAACAGCAAAACTAAGCCTTCGGTCTGCTCTCACTCAGATGTCCCTGAGGCCCACATTTTGCTTGTGGAAACAACTGTGGAGTTTATAGAAAACACCCAATACATTAACACCAGCACTGAGAGCAAAAATTTCAACATCACTGGTCCCTGCCAGGTACCCAAGGGAACCACAGCCTCAGCTCCCACTCTATCCCCTCTTCCTGGGCCCAAGTATTTTACACAACGGATACTTTTCAGCCTGCTTGCCATGTGTAAATAGAGGCTCCCCTGGAGCTGAGATCCCAGAGGTATGGTGAGGTCTGGTGAGACCCCCCAGCTCACCTGCTGCTGTGGCAGTCCCCGGTGTGGGGGTCGCAGCTGCGGGCGCAGTCGCAGGGGCGGCAGCCATAGGCACTGAAGCCCCAGTAGCCAGGGAGGCAGTGGTCACAGCGGGGCCCCGCCACGCCGGGCTTGCAGGGACAGTCTCCGGTGCTGGGGTCACAGAAGGTGCGGGGGCCCAGGGGGAGCACAGCCGATCCCACGGGGTGGCAGGAGCAAGCTGCAGGGGGGACACCGTGGGGACAGAGCATCTGTGAGTGCACAACCTCTGCATCACTAAGGTGCGGGAGATGCCCGCTAAACCACCTCTCTGCCTAGGGACGCCTCTGGGGTTTCTGGGCTTTTTTATCCCTCACCCATATAAATCTGAGTATAGTCTTCCTTTGGAATCTGTAGAATTTTAACTTTTGTGAGCTAGTTTTTAATTAGTCAACCTACCCTGGTATCGTATTATGTTTTGCCAAACAGGCCTTTATTACTTTCCTAGCAGCATCTGGACTCTAATCTGGCTAAGTATCCAGGGATGTGCCTGCCTCAATGTGATGTTTAAGCAGCTGCGGGTGCTTCATTGCAAAAGTGAATCAGAGCATAATTGCTTTCTAAAGTAATAACAACTGTCTTGGATCCAGGAGGTTAAAAACCCCCTCAGAACAGTAATTTTAATTAAAGTGAAGGCTGAGCAAAAAGTACCCCTGTGTCTCTGTCTGATTTTTAAAACCATCAATTAAAAAACATTAGGAAAAAAGAATGAGGAAACTGACAGCTCAGAGATAGGCTTTTGCATATTCTCCAAGACATGGGTTTGCAGAGTGGACGTCAGAAATGCCAGCTGCTCTCCTTTCTCCCTCACAGCCCCTTGCATCAGATCAATGCACTGGAAGTTACTGGGACATACTGGGCTCTCAGAAAGGATGCCCTAAAATAGGTGAAGTTTTCCTTACCTACTCCTTAGGGGTTTCTTTTTACATAAGCATAATTTATGTCTGTTGCAAGGCTACTCTCCCCCAAAGATGTTAATGTTTTCAAAGAACAGAAATATCCTTATCAAAAGCATGAACCGAACCTCTGACCATGTGCTAGGTCAGCTGTGCCCACAGGGCCAGTAACTGGGTGACTTGTGCTCTTCTCATCTCAAGGTTTGGTTCTCTGACTAGGACATGGTATAGTCAGCCTTACATATTATGGCAAAAAAATTCCCTGCTGAAAGACCTTTGCCCAAAGCTTCATTTACATAAAATCGACTTTCCTGAGAAGATTATACCTGTAGGGAATATTCTCACTAAATTCTAATACCAGTCTTTCCATCTTGCAACTGTGAAAGCAATGGAGCAGGAAAGCCACTACAGGCAACGTATTTCTTTCTCTTAAAATACTTATTGCTGCGCACACACATTTAATTTTGCTCTGGCAACATTTTTGTGGTTTCAAGAATCTGACATACCTGGAGTATAGTTTTAAAATACTAAAGGATAGATTAATATTGGCAGTTAACTTAGAGGCGACTATGATTCCAACATCTTTGCCAAAGTAATCCCCAAATTTTCCCCACCCTTTCCATTTGCAAACAAATATAATTATATAAAATTAAAAGATTAGAAAGCCTCTCCACAAACTGTATAAGTAGCTGCAGGCAGTGAACTCTGGTACCTTTAATAGCATAGTTTTCAACAGTGTGCACTGAGACTTGCATACCTTTCCCCTGAAATCTGTGAAGTGTTTTACACCTGATACATAGAGCCAAATGCTCCCTTTTCCTACAAGATGAAGAGGGTATTTCTGGCATTCCTCAGGCCCTTCAGGGGAAATATCAGGCACTTAAGACTCTTCTATTCTCCTCCAGTTAACGAGATAAACCCACTGATCAGCCAGAGATTTGGTCCTGTTTTGGTCAGGTTTTAGCTGAATTTTACATACAACCCCATTGGGGTTGGAGATTTTGTGTTTTATACAATTCTTTTATGCACTTTCTTTTTTCTAATATAAAATTTAACATCAGTGGCAACACTACAGTGAAGCAAGAATATTAAATTTACAAAAGCCATTATGAAAAAGAGCACCAAATTCATAGGCAATTAAAAAGAAAACTAAAAATGAGAATGTAGTTGGCTAAACTTTTTAATAAAAGCCACAAAGAGATGCGTTGTAAAGGCTGGTAATTTCTAACAGTCCTGCATATCCACTTCCATGGATCCCATCTTTCCTGGGTGCTCCTGAATGAGCCACCAAGGTGTCAATCCTCTTTCCAATGGTGGCTGGCAAATTGGAGGTTTTTGCTCTTGGATCTTGGGTGAAGGCCCAAGATGGCACTAAAGGGCGTTAATACGAATGGTTTGTGTGGCAAATTTTCAATACAGTAAATGTTTGTGATGGGCTGCAGTGGGAACTTGCTGAGCAATGCAGACATAACGTGAAGCCCATCGCTATGCACCAAGCACAAAAATGATGCTCCACAGCTCAAATGTGAGCATGTTATACCACATTTGAAAGAAATGCATGGAAAAAGGATGGAGTGCTTACATACTATGGCAAGGGCAAGAAGGAAAAGATTGAAGGACTGATTATACAATGTTTGAAAGCTGGAGATAATGGTCCCTCATGGGCAGCTGTGCTGTGTTGGTTTTAGACCCCATTTTCCTCCTTCCACACAATGTGCACCTCACTGTAGCACAGGTAGTAGGAGACCCACATCCAGGAAGGTGAGAGAAGCAGCTGAGCAGCAGAAAATGTAGCTACAGACAATAATGGATGACATTTCATTGCGGATACACAGGTGCAGAGTGTAAGACTCTCAGTGTGAGGCTTCTGCACAGTGCCTGTCTCATGCATCATGGCCACTTCACCAGAGAGGCTGGGAGTCTTCACAGCCAAGGGAGCTCCTGTGAGAGCTGGGCCCCAGCCTTGGATCAAGAGAAACCTTCCACAAGCTTGATCCTTTTCCTTTCTTTTTTATTTGTAAACTGCATTGCTAAAAATGCCTATTTACCAGCCAGTACTACATAGCAGTACTCTGCATGTGACTTCCATGCACATATGAATTAACAGCTGCCTGTCTCGGTATTGCATGTGCTGACTGGGATGGAAAATCATTGAGTAGGATGCCAGCAGAACTGGATTTCCCTGCCCTGGATTTGTGATACTGTTGTGGTTCCCTCGACTGCCAGCTAACCCTTGGAAATGACAAATATTTATCCTCAAAACCCAACAGCTGAAAAGCAAAATAAACTTGGCAATTATAAAACTGATTTTATTGTCTGCAATGGTAATGTAGCTGAGGCTTAAAAACTCATAAGGATGGAAAGAAAAGGACTCATAGGTATGACAGGGGGAAAGAGTCACCAGATTGGTGTTTTAAACATCAGAATGTTTCATTTTATCAGGTACACAGCTACTCCTGAGCAAATATTATATATACTCTTTGCCTACAAGAATCTTTAAAGTATCCTTAAGGATTATGGCTTAACAACTCCTTTATTTACTTTGACCTAGGTATTTTTAAATTTTCAGTGGTTGAACAATAATGGTGTCTTGAGCCAGAAACAAGCAGGCAATGCCATGGCCTTCCCTAGGAAGAATAATAGGGCTCCATGCACTTCCCTTGTTATTGCAGACCATGGCATGGTCCTTGGAAATGTTCCAGGCATAGGCTGTAATTGATCCTATTTAATTTAATTTAACAGTCACTAGTCATTTTCTACGGCCCTGCAGCTGCCATCTCCCCCATGAGATGCTGGATCCCCAGGTGCAGGGAGTATTCCTGGCAGCAGGATACCAGAAGTGAAGAGTTGAAGGGGTCTTAGGGAGGGAGTGCATTTGTGAGGGTTTGAAAAGCCCAGAGAGAAATCATCTGGGAGTTTGTAGTAACAAGGTCTCTGAAAAGAAAGCATTCAGATAATCCCTATATTTGTGGAATTCAGTCTGTGCTAGGAAAAGTTGTCTTCCTCAGATACTTGAGGAAGTATCATGCTCTGCAATTAACAAATGCAGAAAAAAAAAGTGATGAAACAGATGTACTTACTGCAGAAGGTAAATAAATAAACTTTTTCTCACTATACTTAAGAGTATCTTACAGTTCTTGTTAAATATATGTTATCTTTGGCTTTTAAATACCAGAGTTCATGAATATCTAGTGGCCCATAAAGCTGCAGTGTTGCATTAAAGAGTAATGGAGGCATACTTTTCTTTGAACAAAAAACGTGAAAAGTGGAATGCCACGGGCCAGTGATTCAGAGATGAGTGCAGAAAGCCAAGAGAGCCAAGCACTGGTATATGTCAACAAAAATATCCATTAATCATCTAATATCCACAGCTTCCTCTGGCTCATACAGGCTGGCAGAAACTTTTTAATCAAGAACCCTGGAATTTGGCTAACACATAGTTAATGATGTGATGTACTGCATGGTCTAACTTGCACACAGACACGTGCACAGGGTTGGCAGCCTTCCCTTCAATCTGGGGCTGCTTTGCAGCAATATGTCCTGAGACCTCATTTCCATCTGGCTTTGCAAAGAAGGAGGCTCTGTGCTTGCCAGCCCAGGAGGTGCCATTTCACTTCCTCTTGCACCCTGCAAACAGCCACAGATTATGGACTGGAAATTCAGGCACAAGGACAAGTCTACAATGAGTCCCTCATGAAAGTCCACCCCTTCAAGGGACTGAATGAGGTGACAAAGGAGATAAGGCCACTTTTACTGCTTCCAAGGTGAGGGTGGTGTTTTTAGGTGTATAGAAAACCACACTCAACTCAGTGCCAAAGCTTTGCTTGTCTTCAACGGCCTCAGAAAAGCACATATTCTTCCCTGATGGGAGCCGGCATGTAAAGAATATCAGGAATTACAACCCTAGAAAAGGTACCAGAACCACAGTACAATGATGTTTCAGAGCTTGAGGGTCCCATGCTGCATTTATTTCAGTCCTCCATCCTGCATTATCTACCAGCAGTCAATTAATATAATTCGTTCTTTTTTCAACCAGCAAGGATGAATCTGTGAGTTAGAAAAAAACCATATAACCTCTGCACTGGGTCTGAATGCAAGAATTAAATCTGTTTATTTCCTAATGAGACTCCAAAATAAAAGTTCGTTGCCTAAATTCTGGCAATAATTAAGGAGGGAAAGTATCTGATGTTACAGAGGAGACTTAGAACTTTGATGTATTCAAGTAGGTAATGAAACTTTTTAAAGTCATTAAATTCACTGTTTAAAAAAAAAATTGTGTACATACTACAGCAGTGAAGTAATTATTTACACTAGCAATGAACTGTGGTCTATTCCATTTCCATAAAGAGAACTAGGGTTGTAAAACAGAAAGTCCAGCTGCTGCTGCCCCTCCTTGCAATGAGTGAAAGGTGGAGAGGAGAAAGACCTCTGCAACAGACTGGTGGGGCTGCTGGAAATCTCATGAAGATATTATGCAGCAAGGGAGCAGGACAAAAGCAGCTGTTCCCCACCAGATCTGAAAGAACAAACTGAAACCTCACACACCCTCCCAGCCTGGGGTGCAGCTCGCCCCCCCAGGAGGGTTCTCTCATCCTTTACATGCAGGTACTTCTCCTTTACAGGAGAGAGATGTGCTCAGTGTCTCCTCAAAAGACACAGACAGGGTGTCAGTTGGATTTCTTGCTGTCACTGGTGAAGCTGCCACTCATAGCAAGTGAGTCAGCGAGGAGAAATGTGGTGTAGCCGGTGGGTGGCTGCAGGCTCAGAGAGGAGGGCATGCCTGCACCCCATATTTAGCTGACCAGTAAAATGTTCTCAGCATAATTTGGGGATCCGGAGTCCCTCATGGTGAGTCATCCTCACAGTGGTCCTTGGGGAGCGTGGCTTTTGGACTGCTTCTTTGCTTGGGAAAGATTTCATTTCACATGCGTCTGAATCATTGCTTTTAGTCTTTCCTCCTCAGAGTCCCACCTTCTGGAATATCTCTCAATTTGTGTTCCTGTCTGTCCTTCCATACCCACCTGCTGCTCCTACGAACACGAACTGGTGGGTGATGCTATTTATGGCTGCACCCCTACTGTCTTGAGGAACCTGTTTCTGAAGTTGCAACAATCACCAAACAAGGAAAACATGAAAACAAGATGCAGCTTTTCCTCTCCAAAAATAGCAACAGGAGAAAGTAAATGAATCATCTCTCTTCCCCTGCCCTCAGGCTACAGGGATCCTTGGGACAGATTTGACAACAGCATCTGCAAATATCACCACTGCTTTTTGCAAGTAGAATCACAAAAAGGATTCAGATTGCTCCCTATCCTTCACTGAAGCAAGAAGATTGCTCCAAGGAGGGGCAAGAAGGTCTCACCTGTCATTTGACACTTTCCCACTTGAGAAGCCCTTCACTAGTACAAGGTCACAGACTTACGTTTGCAGGTGTCTGGGGCAGAGAAGGGCTTCCTGAGGTCACGGTAGAAGCCCAGCTTGCAGCGCTGGCAGTGCTGCCCTTCGGTATTGTGCTGACAGTTGTCACAGACGCCACCACTGCGGTTGCCCGATGCCAGCCACGCATCCATGTCAAAATGACAAGTGTCGGCATGCCCGTTACACTTGCATGCTGAGGCAAAGCCAAAGGGAACAGAAAGATCCATTGCAGCAGTGAAAGATATTGATTTATACACAAGAGACACAACAACTCAAACCACGTTTCGGAATGGGGACTTGACCTATGAACCTGTCTTCATTCGAATGTATGGAGTATCACTACATTTTAATCTATGCTGCCCAACCTCTGGAGATAACATTTAACAAAAAGTATTTTCTTGAACTCTTTTATTTCCAATACAGGCTTTCCAGTACAAGGACAACCACAGGTGGTCAAACCAGAACAGAGACTCACATTCAGTGGTCCTGCTGAGGAAGGATTCTTTCCTCCCAGCTTTAGAAAGCAGCACTGGCCTATACAACATCTGTGATGAGGGTGCTGTCAGGATGTTCCCTGCAGCTGATGGAGGAAAAAGGCAGGTGGAGGAGAGGTGTGTGAGAGAGGACAAGCATCTTCCTTATCCTGTGCTTGCAGTGTGGGAAGTCTGCATGCCCACAAAACTGAAGTCAGGGATCAAGTGAGATCTGTTCCAATCCCTGCTTATCAAATGCTGCTGGTGTAAGTAGGAATTCACTGTCATTTCCTCAGGGATCATCCACTGCAGTGAGCACGACCATAGCCTACACAGGCAGGCTAATGGTAACTTATGTACGGATAGCATCATAGCCAGGGCAGGATGGCACTCAGCAGGTCTACAAAGCTTCCTGGCGTGGTGTGGTTAGTCCTCAGCGCCCTTCTGGCTAGACTGCTGCTCTTACTGAAGCAGAAGGCCCCATGACCTCTGCATTCCCCTGCTTCCAGCACTCATCCTAAGCATCCTCCCTGGCACTGCAGAACTGATCTTCAAACCTCCAGAGCCCATGGCTCCTCCCACCCTCAGTGCCCAGAGCCCACATCCAGCAGCAGCAAGTGGTGTCCACGGAGAGGACAAATCTGGCCCCTTGTCACCTCCAAGGTACCCTGGCAGGCTGCAGCATGCCCACAGCAGCAGGAGATGCACTTGGGTCCCAGAGGAAAGCCAAACCAACAGATATCATGGTCTCATGAGGATTGCCAAGTGGGGGGCTGTGCAAACAGGGCTGTCTTTGCCACACAAACACGTGGTGGGTGCTGGGCAGGGCCGTGGCAGTGGCTCTTCACTTGGACAGCACCTCCCCAGCACCTCAGGATGCGCTGCCTCTTGGACACGTAGGAGAAAGGCAGACATGGAGGAAGCATTTCACTCTGGCAGAGGATCTAGAGACATCGTTCCTGACGGGCTACTTACATTGACACTCCTTGGGGGCTCCGGTTTTACCATCAGCAGCCTGCCAAGGCTGGTCATTGTAGAGCGGGGCACAGTGCTGGCAGTGGGACCCTGCAGTGTTGTGCTTGCACATGCATTTCCCATGGACCTAGCAGGGAAAGAGAGAAAGGGTCATCCACAGCAAAGGCCAGAGCCTCTGGGGCACGAGCAGTGCCCACTCACAGGAAATAGCATGCCAGCTAAATGCTATTGCATTCACTAGGAGGAGAGATACAGTATGATGTCCAGTTCAGCCAAGGGCAAGTGTTCTGTAGTTACACTTTCAGTTAGGTTAGTATGTGTAGATCTGCATGCCATGATACTGTATACCTGTAACTTCTTCTGGTTTTTTTTGTTCTTATTTTTTTTTTTAATTTTTTTTTTTATTTTATTTTTGAGATCTAATAGGGTCTTTAGCTGTTTCCAAATGCAGCATGAATTACCAGGAGAGATTTAAAAAAATGCTAAGATTCAAAGTAACCTTGGGAAACACTGTAAAACCTTTCTCTTTTTTGCTCTTACAAACATGAATACACCTTTGCAGCACTGCAGGAATAGCACCTACAATCTCAACACCCAGTTCTGTGTGCCCAGCTATCTCCAGCACAAATAAGCATGAGAAAAAAGAAAGTCAACCCCCTGAAACATAAATATCTATTCATCCTAGGCAGAATTTTTGTCCCACAAAGGAAGAATCAAGGACAGCACAAGGCCTGACTGACTATACTGGGACATGTTCATGACAGATAATTTAACAGCTAGACAGCCCAGTGTAAGGGGGTAATTAGAGATGAAAAGCCAGCACAGCACACTTGGTGCCAGCTGCCCTGTCAGTCGCTGGCATTACTCACCCTGTTGGCAAATGCAAAGCAAACAGGATGTAGCCAGAGGGCACGAGCAGCCCGGCAGTGCCTGGATGCAACAAGATCAAGCTCTGCAGCAGCATGGCTCTGCTGGCAAGGCTGAAGGTCCTGTCTTTTCCCATGGAGCATGGCAGGTAGCTACCTACTGTAGCTGTTTTGATATGTGTCTGTGCTCGCAGCTTTACTCTTCACATTTTGCTTTCAAATGCATGGTTCGGCTTCTCCTGCTGCTCAAGATGGAGCCAGGGCCCTCAGTCTGTCCTGCCAGCGTGGCCCTGTGCTTGTGCTGCAAGTTGGCCATAAAACCAATAGAACTGCACCAGCTGCTGGCTGCTTTTGGCATTGAGAGGAACACAGGGTGGTTGGGGTGCCTGGTGATCCAATCTGGAGCTAGGGCATGGCTTTAACAGCTACTGGAAAATGCTGCCTTCCACACTGTTTGACTTGTGGTTTTACAAGTGTGCTGATCCTAACTGCATGACTTGTTGTCGAGACTGCCACAAAAAAGTTCCTGTGAGAAGTCTGAACAATAAATGAAACAGAAGAGGACCTGAACATGTTGTTAACAGGTCCTGCTTGTTACACAGGTGTACACACACACTCCTGGCTAATGATGACTTTCTGAGTTATTCATTTGTAATAAACAGATTGCAGCTGCTATCTTGCAGGAGTCAAATGTAACCAGTACAGATAAAATTTCAAAATTGAGCTGGAAAGTCCTTCAAAGACTTCTAAGCAGAAATGAAAATAGCAAGATCTTTCAAAAACTTCTTGAATTCATTCCTGCCCTATTAAAATGTCAGATCATCAAAAAACACAGAATAGCAACTGGGCTTTGTAAGCATAAGTACAGTATCCTTTGTAAGGATAGGTACAGATGGAGTCAGAAAGCACAGGCATCTAAGCTAAAGGGAAAATACTAAGCTAACATTGTTTTCTGTGCTATCTGGCCTCATCACAGGTATTGGTTGGTCTCACTGCTGATACTACTTGGTCTGTCTGGCTTACCATATTGATATAAGCTTAAATGTGTGCTAATGTTTGAAAAGAATGAGGAGTAAATATAGAAAAGAAAGAAGATTGTGGAGGGTATATTTAGTTCTCACAAGACAAATGTGTCTTTTGTTTTCATATTTTAATTTTTGCTACCACCAACAAAATATTCTTCAAACTCTCAGATACCTCCCTTTCCTGAATTACCACTCATCGATAAATTTCTCTCTCATATTTTTTAGGCAAGGTCCACACACAAACAAATGTTACAGAATCTCTTCACACACATTTAAAAGCATACACACCTGTGTGGAAACAGAAGATGACTAAACCTGTACTGGTCATCTGCTGGTGGTTTTGATGATGTCCTAACTCTTTGATACCACTTTTGGTAGGAAAAGTGCAAGCCCTTTGGCCATTGAGTGGTTAGGGCTAGACATGTTGTACTAGCCTGAACCACATCTGTGGCCAGAGACATCCTCCAGAAATTCTTCCTCACAGGGCTGTCCCAGCTGTAAGAGTAGAGGGACCCACCGGACCCAGGACATACATGATCAGGAAGGGAAGGTGACCAGAAGGAGTCAGAGGGTGCCATGGTCAAAAACAGGGGATCTTTAATTGTGTTTGCAATCATGATGCCAAAGTGAGAAGGATGTGGGAGAAGAATTGCAAACAGAAATTGTCTCAGACATGGGGACACTTAGGATTACTGTGGGGATGTGTGCTCCCCCTTTCTGCGCCCACAGCCTGTAGTCTCACCCTCCAAATTCAGTTTGCCCCTTGCCAAAGCCACACAAAGAATCAGTGGGGGCCCAATCAATCATCCAGAGGCTGCTCAGCATTAATAATCCAAAAACTCATCCAAAACTCAGCACCACCTCAGAAACCCTCAAAGGATTAAGCATCCCAAGACCCCAGCAGAGAGCAAGGCAAAATGCCCTACCAAGGAGCAATCACGGTTCCAAAGAGTAAGAGCTCAGATTTTCTGAAAGCCCAAATACTGCTTAATAGAGCATGCTGCATTGCTGGAATAAAAGAAGGTGTGTGAAAATAAAACATAATAGGATGGGTATTCCAAGAACCTACTGTGCCACCATTGATTTGGCATACAGAGCTAATAAGTAAACCACTCAATAGCTGTGCACTAACATATTAATGTGTATGTGAACTCTAAGGAAAGAAGTTGTATATAATTAAAAAATTTTTGCAGCAATGGAAGGCTTGTGGTCCCTCATGCTGTGGCAAGGAGAGCTGCAAAGAGCTAAGCTGGAGATGATGCAAATCAAGCCAGCTGGTGTGTATCTAGATACATTTAGAGGCAGAGCATGGCATGACACTCCTGTTATTGATTGCTTGTAAAGGTGCGATGCACCTGGGCAAAAGGAAACAAATGGTCTGGCAGAAAAGCTTAAAAAATAATAGAATAGCGCAATTCTGACGTCTGTGTACAGGCAAGCGCAGGACCAGAATGGAGGCCTGTAGGCTTGGGCTCCTGCCTGGCTCAGAGAGTGCTGTGCAGCTGGGCCAGGAGGAACATATTCCCCATTCTTATCATGAGGGTGCTGCTCGGCAGCTTCCTTTCCTCAGGGTTTATCATAACCAGTCTCCATCCGCTGCTCCCTCCCAAGTGCAGATCCCACTGTGGGTCCCACATGCCCTCTGCTCACCTGGGCAGGGCACAGCATGGCTCTTCAGTAGCCCAGCCTGCTATGCACACTTTGCAAACCCCTGTGCTGCAGGGCCGGGGCCTCGTAATCTCAGTGGGATTCATGTTTGAGTGAACACCTGAAGAGGCAGGGTATGCAATGGCCTGGCTGACCCTGCTTCTGTATCAGAAGCAGCTACCCACACTCCAATCTTTGGGAGTAAGCTTTGGAAAAGGCAGCGGGTTTCCCAATTCCGATGCTGCTGTGCGTTTACAGCATTGTACTTAAATGGGCTGAGAAAACTTTGCCTCTCCAAGGTCCTCCCAAGTTTCATGATGGCCTCAACAGCTCTCAGCCAGGCAGAGTGTGGGGTGCAGATCCGCTAACCAAGAAGCTAAGGAGCTAAATGTGCAGACAAACCCAGGGACCAGAGAGACACAGAGTCTTTAACAGTGCAACCATTTAGTTAGTACCTTCTTTTCCATACTCCTTTTTCACAGAAGTTTAATGAAAAGTCAGACCTAAGTGATGCAAAACCCTTGCCTCAGGCTGATGTATTTGTTCTCTTAGAATAGCATTACAATGACTACCACCCAAAATAGTTCTGCTTTGAAATGTCTCTTCAACCTAGCTTTATCCTACTGAAGAAAATATCTTATTTCTTTTACATAATTCCAGCATGACAGCAAACATTTTTAAGCATTGGAAACAACAAAAAAGGTGAATACTGGCAAGCCCTTTCTTGCAGCCCATAGGTAGACATATATTTTTTTTTAGTTATAAAGAAATACTATGAGAGCTAGAAATACAAGAAAGATAGGACAAGAAGGGTAATACAAGGAGAAGTGGCAGCAGGTGGAAAACAGCCAACAGACAGTCTATACTGGGCAAAATTAATGTCTGTAAGAGCTGTAGGAGGACCACTTGCAAGACTGGTCTGCCATGCAAATATCCTGTCATGCCATAGAGCAGCTGGGAGATGGGGTGGAGAAACCAGCCCAGCAGATCTGCTGGGACACGAGGTGGACTGGGGAAATGATGTACCTGGCCTTCAGGATTTCTCCAGCATCTCAGCACCTTTCTGAAGGCAGAATGTGATCCCTGTGCATTGAGAGGGGAAAGAGCACATATTTTCTTCCCTTTTCATTCACAGCAACTTATAGTTAGCTGTAAGGCGTACCCACTGGCACGACCCACCGGGGTCATTATGGAGCATCACTAAGTACACAAACACAATTCCCATATGTCTCACTCCTTTAAGCATTCACACGGCTCCTGGCTCATTTAAGCAGCAAGGCCTTCTTATAACATTTTTCATTTTGTCATGGGGTCTTTATATCCCAGTTCACTTTCACACTGTTCCCCTTCTTTGCTTGACAGCCCCGTCGCAACGTCAGTCATTAGAGGGCACAATGCAAACAGTGTTGCAAAAGTTGCCTTCTGTAAGATAAACGAGCGACTGATTTCTTTATACAAAGACAGTTGCTAGGGCATGCTTCCTTCCAGAGCCTTTTGTTGCCAAATTATAACCTTCCAGTGCTTCCTTTCAGATTGCAAATACATAGGGCTTTTTCTTTAGCTGAATCCTATAAAATCCTTTTCCCCATATTTATCATGTTCCAAAACGTTAGGCAGTGACAAAGACTGCTGCACTAGGGGAAAAATGCTTTCAGTCACCTGTTATGAATTGATTTATATTGTAAGAACTCCCCCACTATATGGAGTCTAACACAAATGCACACTAAAAGAAAATCAATGTCCCAAAGACCTGATAGCATAAACAGTCTAAATAGCTGGGAGGGGCAACTGCTTTTAATAGAATTTTTTTTTGTAACTGCTAAAACTATATAACTGTACTTTCTCTCTCTCCTTTTTTTTTTTTCTTTTCAGTTTTTCTTTTTTTCTTTTTCTTTTTTTTTTTAACTTTCATGGAAAATGGGCATGATACTAGCCTAAGGGAAAATGGCAGCCTTCACACCGAGTCTCTAACCATAGCTTTTAAACTGCATTGTGCTCAAAGTGCTGTGCCAGTTTTAGAACCAATGCCTACTGGCAGCTGTCAGCACACGGGGAGGTATTCTTTTCCCAAAGCACCAGACAACTAAATTTATGCATGAGAAAATTCTCATATCCTATCTTGTTCTTGTGAAAGAATACAAAGCTTGTTGTCCAGGATATGGGGGCTGTGCAGTGTTTTTTTTTTTTTNTTTTTTTTTTTTTTATTCCTTGTACAATAGGCTTCTGTCAGCGTTGCTCTGGAAGACCTTGAACATCTTTTGATGTCAGTAGCAAGATAACAATTTATAACAGCCACTGGGTTGCCACATGGGAAGCAGGGGGGAATATTCACCCAGCCTAACTACACAGAAGTGCTTTAGCTGAGTATCTCAGTCCACCCAGGATCTCAGCCTTCATAACTATGGAAGAAGCCTAGAGAGATCAGCTGGCCAACCTGTGGGAATCTGCATTCAGGGAGGGCCAAGGAGTCTCTGAGATGGATGAACTCCAGCTCTTATCTTGAGACAGAATTGCACAGTCCAGGTGCAATTTCTGGGTTTGCTTTCCCCAGTTTGGAGTCCTAAATTGCAAGATCCTACTTATCTCCAGGCTTGCCCAACACTTGCCTCTCCTCTTGCATGCCACTTGCCATAGCTGCAAGCAGGCCATGGAGATGCTTTAGCTGGTAAGAGGCCAAGCATGCAGTGCAATGGCTCCACGTGCAGAGGTACTGGCAAAGGGTGAGAAGCTCCTATGCCACAGATCAGAGGAAAAAACAGTTTTCTCGTGGCCACTGAAGATCAGAAGGGATCTCCTATATATGTGAATTTATTTGTTCGCTCATATTTGTGGTTTGCCATGTAATGCAGTTCATAAAGTGATCAACTGCTTAGCGTGGTGTGGTAGGAGGTCTGTCAATGCATGTCTTTTCCTGGGTAGACATTGCGCTGTTGATGATGAGATTTGGGTAGTGACCCTTTGAATAAATTTGGGAGAAGTAGGAAGGAGAGAAAGTGTATCTATATCAACCTGACAATTGTTGCACACAAGTGTACAACAAGGGACAGTCAGGATCATACTATCCATGAGGAGCAGCCTTTGCCATCCTAGGAAGGCAGCCAGGTCTTCTCTATGGAGCTCATGGAAATATACCTTACGCTAGAGCAGAAATTCCATCTGTATATTCAGAATTCACCTAAAGGCTGACATGCATTTCTGACACGCAAACAAACCAGAGTTTTCCTACACAAATTCTATCCTCTTTTAGTAGAAGGGGTAGGTGGGGGAATTGCCAGGAAGAGAGGAGCATCGTGGAGAGTTTTGCAGCTAGATGGTGATGAGGGCACAGAAAAAAATCTCTTATCAGACTCTGTAAAGTTGAACTTTGCTTTGACTTGACTCAGATTGCAGATTCCCCACCTCAGTGAATGGAGCTAGAGCTGCTTCTGCTCTTTGTTCATGAAGCCACCCTGTTTGCATCCCAACCCTACACCCTGAGGGTGTCCCAGATCAGTATTCACCTCATGGCCAAGTGGACTTGTAGCCTCTCTTCAGCCACTCACAATATTTACCTTCAAAATTGCCACCTTCCCAACACACAATTGACAAGATCCCAAGAAAAAAATACATCCAATGGAAGGAATCCTGTGGCAGCAAGCTGGGCCCACGTCCCAAGCTGACCATCCTGGTCCCTTGGGTCAGGACCCTACACCAAACCTGCCAGAGCAGCAGCCTCCAGCATTCTCACATATCCATGCTGTTTTGTCAGATCATCTCTGGGTGAGGTGACTGAAATGCTTCTGGTCACTTTGTGAGATCTGGCTGAGACCTGGCAGCTGCTGGGATACCCCAGCTTACTGGCCAGGGCAGCCCAAGAGAGAAATAAATATATCACATCTGGGTCTTCTGCTGGCCAAGCAGGGACCGAAATGAAGGCTGCAGTTAGGATTTTGCCTGTAGGCTGAGAACAAGTGCGGGGTTGTGCACATAAATTTTTTTGAAAAGTTGTTAGGTTTTTTATTAATCTTAAACGTGCTTAAATTTTGATCTTAATGCTCTAAGTTAGAGCATATTCTTCAGGAATATTCTCTGGTTTAAAGAAGCATAAAAACAGAGCCAGATCTTATAAACTTATTGTGAAATGATATTGTGCTTCCCTGCTTTTGCTGTCCTCAGTTTTACACTGATGGTTCCGATAAAACTCCTGGTAGATAGAGTTACATAAGGACTATACTAAAGTCTCCACCTCCCTCTTGAATGACTGGTCATTATTGTTCAGAATTATATTTTCTGTGACTTTTTCAGCTGAAATGTATAAAAGTGCTCCCTTCTCTGACATCCTACTCTCTTTTCAGAAGTTTTCTGACTTCTACCACCTAAACAGCCACAGACATTGCCATCTTTCATCCCTTTTTTGTTCACTCATGTGTGTGATGAATTCTTCCTATCACCTTGGAAATAATTCTCTCTTCCAATCTTGACACAATGCACTAGCAAACCCCAGACTGGGTTGCACGAAGTGGGTGTCACTGCATCCCCAAACAGCAGTAGCCTCATGCCACAGGAGCCTGGCATGGACTAGGCTCAGCCAAAACTGCCCTAATCCTATGACGGAAAAAATGGTATTGGGAGAGGAAAGCTCTCACCATGCTTTGACTCTCCCTGCAAACCATGAGGCTATGTCACCCCTACACCGGCATTTCTCTCACAGGACATGCAGGATGAGGTGTAAGCAAAACACAGCACAACACAGCAAAATGAGTCAGCCTCACTGTAGAAACGTCACCTTTGGGACAACTGCCATGTAAACATTTATAACCGGAGTTAATTTCCCCCTCGGGGCCAGCGCAGGGGTTTGTTGCTATTTCTTGCTCTATTTTCAGTGTGATTTTGGCACTTGCTTCCTTCCCACAGCACTGCCTGTTACCTGCACACTGTGGTTGCCATAGCCTGTAGCTGTACTGGAAGCCTATTTGGCTGCAGGCTCTGTTACAGCTCTCAGTGGTGCTCCAGGGCACGCTCCCATGCAATTGTATCCCACCAAAGTAATCCTGAGCAAACAGCTCCTTTCAAAGACTTTCACTCAGGAGACATCTGTGGAAAGCAGATCAGTGCTACTTGAAACAGTCTTATCAATCACAATGCTGCATGCTTACAAACTGGTATACTTTCAAGATGTTGCAAGGCTAGCTCTATTAGAAAGGAAACATCCTGTCTGCTTCATGTCTGAGACTGTAATTTAAGTGAAATGAGAGCTCCCCAAAGACCTGGACCCCTTACCTTGACTAACTCCTTTCTTTTTTTTTTTTCTCTTTCTAAGTTATTCAGTGCAGTATGTTTAGCTGCTCTGTCTTTCCCTACTGCTCTTCCACTAGCAAAGCCAGAGCTTTCAGAGCCAGCTTAGATGAACAGAAAGGATAAGATGTGCTGGGGGCAGCAAGTGCCCCTGGACTGGCTGGGTGCAGGCATGCCATGCCACAGGCATCCAGTGTGTTGGATGTGTTGGCCACATCTGTGCCCATCATCTGCCCTATGTCTTAGTGGCTCTTGCTTCCCTGGAGTTTAGGTCTTGGTGAATTTGAGCTCAGAGCTCTTGTGATGGGAGTCCCCTTGAAACCAGAGCACAGGGTTTTTATCCAGAGAAAGGTATTGCAAAGTGCAATAGAAAGCCTGTGAGTGAGAGTCAAAACCCATCTCTATCCCCTTGGTTCAAGACCCAAACCAATATCCTTGGATCCTCCGGAAGCAATGGTAGTCACATGATGCCTCATCTTCAGAGAAGCTCTCTTTCTTCGTCATTACCAAAATGCCCTGCGTTTTTTTATCCTTTAGGTATTGTGTTATTCCACGTTGGCATTTGGGGAAAGATGGGTGTGAGCAATTTAATTATTTTTAAATCTTTAAAAAATAATTTTAAAAATTATTTTACCTGAAATAAAGAAAAATACTGTGGAGCACCTTTGAAGGATGAGGGTCCCACACCAAGACACAAAGGAAGTTCTGCACTTCAGCTCCACATGGAAATCACCTCCTTTGTAAAGACCATTTCTGCTTGGAATCCAGGGCATTACATGTCAAATATCGCACACTTGGACCTACACCATACTGTATACCATCCCTTACTGGTTTTAAAATTCTGCTTTCCTGCAGGGCAGACATTGTTGGGTGTATGTACATACCACATGGAAAACACCAGCCGCCTTGACGGGTCTGAATCCGGCGACAGGGACGCAGTGGTCAGCGTGGCCGTTGCAGAAGCAGCTGCCCTTGACGATGAAGTCGTAGATGGCGTAGTGCAGGGACGGAGGGGGCTGCGGGGCCGGGCTGGCCGGGAGGCAGGGGCAGCCCTGCCGCTCCAGCAGCCGCACCCGCAGGTTGGTGATCTTCAGCTGTGCCTGCGCCTCCGCGCTGTATGGGTCCTCCACGGCGTAAGGCGGTGACAGGGCTCGGAAGATCACCTGGGCAGAGAAACGCAGCAGGTGAAGCAGAAAGGAGGATGTCAGCCAGCCCCAGAGTGGGCTGTGGTGCGGAATGGCAATGGCAGCTTCCTCTGGGAACATGCACCAGGTTCTCATGAGCCTCCTCCTCCTCTACAAGAGGTGGGAGCAGCAAATTCACCTCCAAATCAGTGCACACAGGGTGACCCCCCCCCCATGATCCTTTATGTTCCTCTCCACAAGAAGTAAGGACATTACGAGTGTCAAGTGATATTTTCCCATTAACGCAAATCAGAGGTGGGTGCCCCTGCTATGTGCTGTGGTCCAGCACAGGGACCAGCACCCTGTGATGCGCAGGTGGGGGACTCTTCATTAACATTCCCTCTCCAAGAATGGGTGTATTTTTAAACAAATATAGCTCGTATTTCCAAATATTTGGTTCCTGTCAGTCCCAGGCTGCGTCCTAGTGGAAAAGTGATTAGGTGTGGCAATTAGTGACAGCAAGCTGATAATCAAGAAAACCGAGATAAGAAAGAAAGGAAAGAGGGGGCTCCCAAAGTTTAAACAAATACTTATCATTCATTCTTTATTTTAACTTCAGCCTGATTGAATAGGTCAATATTGGCTCAAGCTGAATATTGAGAGCACTAGACAAAAATAACCAATTTTCTTGAAAATTGCTTATTTTAGAGTTTTTGGTCTAGCTGCCTACAAGGAGAAATCAGAAATAGTATACACTTTGTATGACTATCATTGATATAAAACAACACATCTATGACACATTTTAGTTACTGGGACATTCAACTTAGTGACACTTTCTGAATAGTTAAGTAGTTTTTCACTGAAGGCTTGATGAACTATGATAATTATAAACAACATTTGATCAAATCACTTGGGTGCTTGAGGGTGTGATGAGCCACAATGATTCAATGCACTACTCCCAGCAGCGACTTAAAACCTCCTCAAACTACAGTGCTGCCCACTGAAACCATCCACGCCATCCAAAATGCCAGCCAGCCTCTCTTGCAGGCAGCAAGGAGGCGACCACTGTTTCCTGCCCAGTGAGAGGCAGGGCACCAACCTGCTGCTATCACTACCAGGGATCACAGCCTCTTACCCCTAAATCCGCTCCTTCCAAAGAAAGTGGCTGATACGCTTCAGCTGATGAAGGCTTCCCTTTTATTTGACCAGGATCCACAGATCCTGAAAATAATGACCACAGTGTTGCCAGCTTGCCTGCCCACAGGCTTTGCCTACCAGCTGCTGCCTCCATCAGCCCCACCACTGCTGGCACCGCTCCTGGCTGGGGCCTGGCTTTTCTCCAGAGCTGCCAGAATCCAGCCAGAGGAAGCTTTGTGTCAGCCTGGAAGGAGATTTAGCCCTTGTTTTGGAGCTGAATGGCGGCAGCATGCTTTTGCACACCCTGCCAGCCTGCCAAGCACAGCTGCCACCAGCATGCCGGTGACGGCGGGGCTCGTCCGTGCTGGAGCTGGGCGCTGCATGCTGGCAAACACATCATGGTTGCAGTTCTGCACTGACCCCCTGCAAACATTCCCTCCCACAGGTATCTGAGCATCTTCTGCCAGAAAGACACAGATAAGGGAGAAGGTTAACTGGGAGAGGTGGTCAGAGGACAAGGCCATGCTCCCTGTGCATAGGCGTTGCATCTGATGAGGGGTATTAATAAACAGTAACATACTTCAAAAGATGTCTTTCCACCTCTTTCTTTCAGGGATATACAGAGTTTTTTCTTCTTTTCTAAAATAGAAATATAAACCAGGTATCAATAGAAACCCAAGTGAGCCTCAACTATCAAGTCCTGCACCTCTACCCAAGGCTTGTTATTCACCCAAATTTGGATCAATGCCATTCTGATCACATTTACTTGCTAGGGGTTTTATGAACACACAATGCTTTCAGATACGGAAAGAAAATTCCTTGGCAAAAATCCAAACTAGAGATATTGATTTCCTTTTAGTGGAGTCGATAGAAAGTGCTGGGTCGAGAATTTGCAGTGAGAACTAGCATTTTGGTTTTCTTGATATTGCATCTCAGAGAATTCTTTGTCCTAATTCAGATGAGAGCAGGGAAGAAACTATGTAAATGGGAACAATTTATGCCAGATGGAGCTGCAAACTTCCCTCTCATGCTTTCAGTTTTCCTTGTTTATCTATCCCTGTTTAATGCACATGACTGATGTCTGTGGTTCTCGTAAAGACAATTGCAGCAAGGAAATCAATAACCCCGAGTGCCTCTGCAGTTACAGAGTTAAATCTTGTCTGTGTGGAATTCAGGGGGAGTTATGCTGCTGATTTCAATGGAGCCAGTATTCCTGCTCAGACCCTAAAATGCTACAAACATTTCTTTTTATGGCTATATGAAAACAGTGATGCTAAACATGAGCTCTATCTGTAATTCCCAGGGGCTGTGGGCTCTCAGCTGCTTCCCCCCTGGCTGTCCTGTATTGCTCTGGCTGTGCTCAGCAGCCCTGGCCTGGGGAGCTACGCTGTGCCCTGCAGCCGTGTAACAGAGTGAGCTTGGTCTCAGTGCTGCCAGGACAGCAAACATCCCTATCTCGCCACCCCAGACCCTGGCAATCCTGCTTTAACGAAATACTAACTGGTCACTGTAATATGTAGGGCATCATACAAATAGCAATTTTCTGCTCTGAAATAATAGATTCAGCTGGGATTCTCTAAGCCCTCAGACACTGCATAATAAGGATAAGGATGTGTTTCCCAGCAAGATTCCCATGTTCAGTCATTCATATCACTAATTTATCCCAGCTGGTCTCAGGAGTCTGCACATCATTGGGGATACAGTGGTGCTACACAGCCATCATAGGTTTGCACCCCTGTGCTTTCCAGCAGCCCAGCACACATAGACACACAGCCAGTGCCAGATTTCCTGCTTTTACCTGTTCTTGGGCTTTTCCATGCAATTGTCCCACCAATAGGATGGGCACAGGGCTTCAGCATCCTCTCTACTATTGAACTATGGTTTGCACAGCAGACCTGACCAGGTTTTCACACCTCTGGTTCTCTTGGCAACTCCCAGCTACTGCAGCCAGAGGTCTCCTCAACCAAAATATTGCTTACTTTTAGCAGTGTAGGGGAAGGTTGTAGGAAAAATTGGAAAATGACACTTTGTCAACATGTATGTGCATCTGATGATGTGGTTTTACAAGCCCATTGTCTCCCTGGTGCCACTATCCAGCCAGGACTCTGTTGGGCAGTGGTCCCCAGCCACTCTGCGGACAGCAAGCCTCACTAATAAGCACCCCAGAGTGACCAGATTGGTTTATTTGATTTTTGCTGGTAGATTTATCCCTTTCAATGCATTTTATAGGAACAAATGAAAAAAATAGTATGAATAAAAAGAATGCAAAGTTTGTTGTCTTATCCAGATAGACAGCAAAAGCAATGAGGGATGTGCACCACTTTACAAAAGGGTGTATAATGTCTAAGCAAGTGTTTAACAGAAAAGTTAAGATTTGCATTAGGAATCTGCTGTGACTCTTGGTATGCAGGCACTAAATAAATGTGCTTAATTGGCCAGTATTCTGGGGCCCTGTGGAATCTCCACATCACTGGAAGTGATCTGATTTATTTAGTGCCTGGACAAGGCTCTGAAAATGTAGACAGTAAATGCAGTGGTGGAGCTCTGCCAGTACGTCCGGGACCTCAGACCTTTGCCTCCTGAAAAATTTCCCTCAAGTACAGCAAGCAGCTGAGGCTAGGCACTACTTGCCTGGTGCTGGGGCTGAGGTGAAAGCAAGCCCTTTTCTCTGACAACCCGGCCCTGGGATCCCCAGCTGTGTGCCCACCACTGCCTCACATCTGCTTGTGCTCACAGGCATCAACTGTCACTTCAAACGATGGCATAAGCTGAGACAGTCCATGCTATATCTGCTGCACAGTACGCTTCTGCCATCCCCCAGCCACTGCCTGCCTGCAGCCCTTCCCCCTGCGCTTCTCTCCACAGCCAGCCCAGCCTGTCCAACAGCCCAGGAACCTTCCTGTAGGCACTACCCAAAGGTGGCAACTGCTTTCAGCCTTGGCTGGTCTTGTTCAGAGAAGCTTAGTAAAATTTTATTATGGCAATTAAGCTTTCCTGCTCAGTAGATGTAAAAGTTATAAGTAGTCAATTCTCTTGGCAAACATCATGGAAAGCTCCCAGGGAGCAATAAGAAATGTGTACCTGGAAGTATTAATAATGATGCAATATGTGTGCCAGCTGTCAACTTGCCACGGTGTCTGCTTTCAACTTCCACCCAAGAAATATACCAGGAGCAATAAGCTCATCATCACCACGAAAGCCTGACTGATAGAGCTGGACATAAGTTTAGCTGCAGAAATGCAATGCCAGTCAGGTGCTCCCCCTTCAAAGAGGGCATTCTCACACCTCTTTCCCACATCCCTGCTTAGTCACCTTCAGTCCTGCAGCGGAATCTTGGAGCTAAGACTGTTATGTCCTTGTCCCACTGTCCCTTCCCAGGAAAGAGTGATTAAACTTCTCATACCACAATACCCGCAGGGAAGACTGAGGTGAGGCTGATCTACTGTTCATACGAGGATGGATTGAATTTCAAGGTTTGCTCTGCCATGCAGCAAGACTCAAGCTGCAGCAACGAATCTAATTTGGTACCTTTGCGGAACAGGGTACCTGTTGCCCTGACACATTTGGAGACCTTTTTTTTTTTTTTTTTACAGTGGGAAGCCTCAGACACAGGAGCTGCCTGGTTTAACAGGGCTCCCTCAGCAGGAGCAGCTCAGGCACACCTGCTGTCAGATGCACGGTCTAAACACCAGACCTAGTGCTGGTACCAGCCAGCAGATTCCCTGTCCTCACATGCCTTCTGAGAGACACATATGCTGCAGGTGGCTTCTTTAGTCTCCCACTTTCAGTATGGAGGGTGCAACTCTAGGCTGGCATTTACCCTCCTGGTCAGTATTTTAGTTTCTGGGATTGTTCGCGTGTCCTAGGTTACAATGTAAAAATGTGCCAGAGGGTCTGTATTCTATCTCCATCTTCATTAACTGTTGAAACAAAGGTGGGGCAGTGTTTTTCTTTGCCTCCTCCCCTGGACTATCTCCTGTTAATGGGCCATTAACACCTTGCCCTATGAGTCATAGATAACTCCCTCCGGGAGCCCTTTGTGTTTAATGGGCCATTGTGAGGACCCACCCCATGACTCATACAATGACATCAGCCCATTGTGAGGATCCACCACATGACTCATAGAATTACATAATCCCATTGTGAGATGCTCCACCCAGGGGGAGGAGCCAAGCATTCCCACCTGGATATAATGTGGGAACTGGGACAGAACAAGGAGCTCTGACCCACTGGTTTCCAGAGGACAAGAGCTACCAAACCTGTCTTCAAGATCACTATTTCAGCAAGACCACCTCATCTGGACTGCTGCCACAACCCTAACTAGCAGGATATCAGATTGTATTCTGACTCTGTCAGTGGTTTTTGTTCTCTTTGTATTACTTGCATATATTTTACTTTTTCCTATTAAATTGTATTTCTGACTTAGAGTCTCACTGGTTTTGCTTTCAAACCAGCACATCGCGTCAGTGTGGTCAAATCCGCCAGGCTGTCCCTGGCTCTTCCTGGAGGGGACAGCTGTGTCTGCAGAGGAATATTTTTGCTTGCAAAGTTAATTCCCTACAGAAATGGGCCCTGTGCCATTGTGCTGCACATGTATCCATGTCCCTGCCCGTCAGTCCACTTTAAAAATCTTTGAAACCACTGTCTAACTTCAACCACCTTTTGGAGGTACACCTTAAAGGTGTTAAGCTCCTGAAAGTTTTAAGAAAATAGTCTCATTGCTTCACAAAATCAAGCCTGTTGGACTACTACCCCCTGTGAAGGCTGATAGAGCTACAATGATGGTACCTTCTACTGAGAAAACAGGCTTGCTTCACAAGCAACAAGATTTTAGGAGAGAAGCCAATGTGCATCTCTGTGCTATGTTCATTGCAATGACCCTAGGCTAAAAAAAGAGATATCTGCTTTTGGCAGATGCTGCAAATAAATGACATGGTGTGGAAAGTTCACCAGCCTAAGCTGGGCAGGTATTACACATCACCTCCTCTAAAACACTTCTTTGGTTTTCTGCCTGTCAGACCAAGTGGACTGCAGGGAAGAAGAGCCTCTTTTTGCTGTGGAGATGTATGACCACTCCCATGGTGCACATTTCAGCATCACCTGGATTGGTAAAACAGCAATAGGAATTGGAAAACCTGCCTTGCCACTGCAGAGATGAGCCCATCAGAGACACTAAGATCAGAGTGAGCACTGGAATCTTGCAGGCCAGAGTGTTCTGCACTCTATCAACATCCCCAAGCAGTCATGACAGAAACCCACTGTGTACCAGCACCAGCAGTCCCTGAGCTCCTTGAGATGCTGGAGAAATGGCACTCCTGCAGCAGCCTTAACAAGACTCCTTCATACAATTTGACATAAGACAGCGTTTGGCCCAGGCCCCCAGCCCTTCTGAAGTCTTTTACAGCACAAATCAAGGCAAATAATCCCTTACCTCATCGCCCAAAAGTTATGCAATCTTACTTCAGGAGGAAAACTCAATTATTTCAAAAAATCAGCCCCCTCAAATTAATTTATATCAAGGTAACTTCTATCTTTTGGGAAACTTAAAGCATTTTTCTGCCATTCTCACAAGCAAGAAGCTGTATAGGAGGAGCTCCAACTCAGATGCAGCAGCTGACCAGTGGGGGGCTGGAAAAGGCACAAGGAGAGCTAGGGAAGACTCTTGGGATTTTTCCAGTATCCTTGAAATCTCTGGCAATAATCAGCCAGATGAGAGCCATCTTCTCAGCTTTTCTTCAACATTCAACTACACAATTTCATTAGATGAAAATGAAACACTGCTAGGTCATTCCTGTCTTCATGCAGTCAATGATCACAAAAGTAATGTTCTTATCAGAAAAATCTCACTACAGCTCAAACCTCTTGGATTTCTTCATCTCCGGTAAATAGCGCTTCTCCAGTAATTTATTCCACAACGGCTCCATTGCTTAACCACTA
The DNA here is from genome assembly GCA_013400315.1 of Bombycilla garrulus. NCBI lineage: Eukaryota > Metazoa > Chordata > Aves > Passeriformes > Bombycillidae > Bombycilla > Bombycilla garrulus. Next base: position 94,902 of record VXBU01005734.1, read on the forward strand.
CTTTTGCTTGTCAAACAGATAGAAACACTCAGTTTCTTGGCTCACAAAACCCTCCAGACGCATGATTTCATTGGCTATGAACTATCAAGGGAAACAATTATTGCCTTTTTCCCATCTTTAGAATCACCATTTCCAAGGCTGCGCTAGCCCAGTCAGGAAAATGAACCAGCACATCTCAGCTGATGATATGAAGTCCTTTGACCTATCAGGAAGAAAGACAGTATTTAAATACTCTTCCCTCCAGCCATTCCCCTCCTTTCCCTATGCCCATAAAAGATTTATGTTCTCAGCCTTGGCCTGCCGGCAGTACCTGTTGTGCATATGGAAGACCAAAAAAAGCCTGGAGCTACCTCCAAAGAGCCAGACAAAGGACTGGACTTGCTTCTTCGTTGGCAGGGCTGTAAGGAAAGCTGGCTCACTCCCCAGAGTTGGAGAATAACCTCTTTAACAGCTTTTGAGCACAACACACCACTGCAAAAGCCTGAAAGGCAGCAGGTTAGAGTTTCAGTAACTGCAATGGTACTAAGGATCAAGGGTATTTCTTTCAGTATAAGACTAACACAATTCCATGAATATTTTTCAATTGCTCTTGTTTATAATGAAAAGGCTTTGTGTCTATAGGACTGTCTGCTTGCACTACCCACCTACCATGAGCTACACAATTCTAGGAAAAAGAACACCTGTAAGAATTACATGTAACTACACACTGTCAAAAAGGTCACAAGAAACAGCACCCCTCTTTCAACCCATAGCTACAGATTTTGATTACTGGAATGAGGGATGCTGCAGAGAGACTGGTGGTAAAAGACTCACAGCATATGCATCTAGTAAACAGGGTTCTGGACATTAACTTCTTTTCTTCCTGTAAAATGTTACCCATGGAGAATTTGAGAACTTCACCATTTATGTAGGATTTGGAATGTTGTTAGACTGGGTATCCCACACTGACACCCACTGTTGCATGGCAATTAATCTCAAATGAGCTTTTGATCCAAAACTTCTGAGACACGTCAATACATTGCTTTAGGTTACACGCTTCCCATGTAACCAGCCATATCCAGAAATCCCAAAAAGAAACATGGCAGTCCCACTTTCCAGCCAGACAACTGGGAGCTGAATAAGTGAGCTAGCCTTCTCTTAATGCCAAAACTGAACTGTGAAATGAAGCAGTGGGGTGCAGTGCCTGAAGAGAGGCTCCAAAGGCACCGTTAAAATCCCGTGGCACTTTTCTCAAGGGAAGCAATAGTCCCGCTAGCAAGGCCACATGCCAATTTAGAGAATTAAATTCTGCCTACCCAAACTCCTCTTGTTTCATGTGGGTACAGTGCTCTTCACATCCTACATAAGAAGTTTGGAAAGGGTCGCCTGGAGCCCTGGGATCCCTTCCCTCCTCCTGTTGGCAGCCTACAATATCCCCCCTTTCACAGACTGTTCAAGCTCCCTCCAGAGAATAATTTGTTTTAGCCATAATTGGAGGTCGATCCAGAAGCAGTTTTTAGAAACTTGCTGTTCCAAACAGGGGACTACCGATATGCACTGTTAAACACCGGCTATGCTCCATCCCAGAGGCAGCTGCATTTCAAGAGCTGGCCAAGCAGAGGCCAACCCCCAAGTGCCAAAAGCACTGGGAAATCCAGGAAGAAAAAGAGGTGATCCTATGGGCTAGTTGCAATGGGAGAAATCATGCAGAGGGTCATGGGGCAGGTTGGAGAAGCATCTCTTGCTCTTCACATGCCCTTGTCCTTCAGAGAAGCTAAGCATTCAGGAGGCCTCATAAGGGGACATGTCACTCCTCTAGGATGGCTGGTGGGAGACGGGGAGGGACTTGTCACAACCTGGCCCACAGATCTGGCAGTATCATGCCTGGTACTCTACATAGAGAAAATTTAAAAGGCAGGTGTTGGTGCCCTGAAAACAACTGTTGTGCTGCTCAGCCCTGTTGTGACTGAACTCTGAAGTATTTTTCATGGTAAAATTTGTCAGAGGCCAAAAGTTCATCTCCACATGTGCCCAGAATGGCCCTTGTCTCTTGTCCTCCCAGGCAAAGGTGAAAACCAAGCTAAAGTCTCCCCTTTTTCCCTGATTTGCTTTTTGCTACCCCATTATTTAAAGGGAAAATCTCCTCTCCTCCACTGTTGGAAACTTGCGCTGGCTTGGAAGCCTCCCACAGTGCTGGGGAGGATGGGCTTCCCTGCAGGAAGGAAAGCTTGAGGACCAAACCAAGGGATGCACTTCACCACAGCCATCAGCAAGGTGGGTGGTGTCCTGTTTGGTGTGCTGATACTGCTAGCTGCCACAGCCTGGGATTTCTAGGCTCCTGTATAATTTCATTGACTCCAGCCTAGCCTTATTTACTTCATTTCATTAACTATTCCCCTAGAAATCATTACTCTTGTGCTTGTGAAACAACAATCCCCATGTCTTGCTAGATTTAGTGACACAATGCAAAAAGCTGGGCAGGATTTGGCCACCACCCCAACCACCCCTAGCTGAACAGACTCTCCTCTGCACGTGGCATTTCAGAACAGAGACCAACAATCTGTGTTTTTCCAAAGACAGGGTGGTCAGGAAAATGCTATTAAAGAGATCTTTTTCCTACAAAGTGCACTTCTACAACATGTAGAGATGGGACTTGAAAACATACTTCCCTATAGTATGACGTCCTCACACGTCCTGAGTACTGCTGAATGCCCGCCAGGATCCCTCTTTCCTTCTCGTCAGTCTAGGCCTTTGTTTTCTCTCTATGCAGATGTCAGTGGCACAGGACAATTAAAAAAAGTGTTTGCAGCCCTCTAATGGGCTGACATCCCAGGCCGTTTTGAGGTTATTCTTGCATATTTGCCCAGCTTCTTTGTGGAGTCCTGCAAGTGACTGAACTCAGATCTGTTACCCACAAGATCCTTGAAGGACCTCAGCACAATTAAAATGTAGCTTTAGTTAAGGACAACAATGATAAGCTCGAAAACCAAGCTTATTCGGGCCTCAAAGGTAAAAAAACCCAACCAGGCCGAAGTTTAAACAACCCAAAATCAGGACTAATAAAGTTACTGACCATCTTTAACTCCTACTTGTTTCAGCACTGTCTGTCATGGTCAGACTTCTGAGTAGAAATACACAATTTACTTCTGCTCTATGCAGCTGATTACAGGTAAAACCAGTAGGACTGATGTCCAAATCCTCAAGGAAGAGAGGCAGGCTGCATGCAGTAACAGAGAAAGGCAAAACATGTGAAGGTTTTTCCACCACAGAAGGCACGAGATCAATACAATGCTCAGTAAGACACACATCCCACAGCAAAACAGTGGTAACATGATGTTTCAAAAGCTAAAAGCATGTTAGAATTTGTTGCTGGAATATAGTCAAACTGCAAATATGCCTCTTCTATAAATAGCAAACAGCAACAATAGCTGAGGTCTCCAAATGATTTATTAGCAGTATTCTGAATAGATGAACACTAAAATAAGTTACTAATTTACTAAAATCTTGTCAAGGAGACTCTGCTCCAGTAAGCCCTTTTATCCTGGAGCTTGTCTAAATGGGGACTCTCAGGCCAGCTAATCTGAATTGACCACAGATGGGAATGTAAAGTGAATGAGATAATTGCATTGCAGAGTGGACAGTCACTCTCACTCACAGTTAAAGAATTAACATCTGCTAAGGGCCCCTTGTGGATGAGGCCTCAACAGTGATCCCTAGCCAAGGATAATTTTAAGGTTAGTGGGTTGAAAAGGAAATATTAATATGATCTGAACTATGGGAGGGAAGAGAGCCTTTCATGCATACTAGTAAAATTAGTATTTCTGTCTGAGCATGAAGCTGAGAGTTTATTTCTGCATCTTGTTTACTTAGATCTGATTATGTTTGGCTGGTGAATGCAGTTCTGATTTCCCTTGCAATAATGTGGCTGAAGGGTTACACCCTGAAAAACAACGATAATATTCAGCATTTGTAGCATTTTTGTATGATTCAGGCTAAAACTTGGGACATAGCCTTTCTCTTAAAACACTGGTGATACAAGGCTAACATTTAGAGGTTTCTGCTTATGCAAAACAAACTGCTGTTGTGAAACAATTAATTCACTATATCAAGCATAGGGGAAGTCTATAATGACCTGTCTGCATGCAGCTGATCTGAAATTATTCCCTGACATGGTAATGTGTCACTTCACAATGTTGCAAATTCAACTCCTCAAATAGGCAGATTCTTGAAGCTTACTGGAAATCAGGTTGTCTGTACCAGGGCTGGGATGCCAGGTCAGGAGGTGAGCACTCACCATCTGCCTCCTTTCCTGTTCCCTACAGAGGAGAGGCTTAGTTGGTTTGTTTGGCTTCTGTGTACCTGCAGAGAAATCACTGACTACTTTGTTGGTTGTTGAAACCGTGGTTCTTCCTCGCATGAGATCAGACTGCAGCCAGGCTGCTCTGCTATGGGGCTCAGCTCAGCAGAGACCCTGAGGTCTCTGGGCACATGCTGACCTGCAAACTCAGGCTTACTTCCACCAAGAAAACCATTTAGACCAAACTCAGGGCATTTTAGCGCAGTGCTCCTGACATCAGTACAGCTGTGAACCTCTTAGCTTGGCAGTTCTGCCCAGATTTGTCCTTTCCTTCCTAATCCCACCACTAGGCTGTTGATCCTCCATCTCCTGCCTGACTCAGGCTGGAGCTGCGTTCACATCAGAGATAACCATGTCCAGTGGACTTGCAGGATTAGGGGCAGGTAGCAAAGAAGAGCAGGGACCTGCCAAGTCCCAGATAGGTGATTCTACCCATCTGTAGACCATCCAAGACCATCCACGGTGTGTGACATAGTTACCTCATCTGGTTCCCACTGCTGAGGTGGCATCCAGCATGGTGCCACCTTCCAAAAGTATCGCTTTCCCAGTGCTCTCCAGCACCCCAGTCCTACCACTGCAAAGGCAAGCCCAGAGCTACACTGCTACAGAAGGATGAAAGGCATCTCCCAGAGCCATTTCAGCGTTTCTGAGGTCTGGGTCTTTGAAATGAACCTAGAGACTTGGCAGCTTTGTTTTCTACGCTATCATAAATCTCCTCAAGATCAACATCATGGCAAATTCTGATGAGGGAGGGTTTTTATCATAAGACTTGAAGTAGGCATCTAAGGAATGACTCATTACGATGAGAGCGGAAAGCAAAAAGTCTGACCTTTCTTTTTAATAAGAAGTGAAGCAGATACACCCTTGACTCAAATTAAGACAGGTGATATATTGAAAAAAGGCCCTAAGCCCCTGGATACTATGGGGTTCTACACACTGCTGCCTTGAGCTGGGGCTTGCAGGCACCAAAACAATCAGCAGAAATGCAGGTGGATCAGCAGCGCCTGTTCTTTACAGAGGGTAAAACCAGAAACCACCAACCCAACAAACCAAACTCCAGATGCTTGGGGTGAGTCACCTCCACCTGAGGCTCCCTGGAGACAAACTGCTCACCCAAGGGGATACACAGCACTAAGCAAGCTGCCAGCAGCATGCAGAGAGACCCCAGCATCCTGCAAAATCCTGCAAGCCCCTAATGCTGTGCCCAGAAATGCACATGTGGCATTGCAATGTCTGAAGTGTGAGAAAGCAGTATACAGACAGTGTGACACATGGTTTGGATCACGGGTTACAGTTGTTACATCACAGTTAAAAAAAAAACCCTAAAAAGTTAAAAAAGAAATCCAGGGTCACTCACAAAATTTGTAGTTGTGCGTTAAAGAAAATGAGTAACACCCTTCAGAGTAATGAGTAATACCCTTCAGACATGGACATTTTGGATGACTGCATATTTGAAACTACTGTTTCAAGTGAAATTACTGTTTCCATATGTCTGAAATTAGGTGCTACCAAAGTGGGAGTAAAGCACAACATAATTCCAAACAGAACACAAAACTCTGATGTTTCTTTAAGTCAGATACATGTTGCTATTGGCAGCTACTAGTAATTGCTGGAATGCAGCACACTGTAATAAATTAAATGTGATATTTGCTAAGCATGCAGGCTTGCCATCTGGACAGCTGCTGCTATTACTTTGCAGGTAAAAAGTGATATTTAAGTGCAGGAAACTGAAGTGTACCATGTGAGCAAACTCTTCTAAGCTCCAGCCCCTTGGATGCAATGTTTGTTTAAAACTTGGAACAATTAAATGCTCTTGACTTTTATAGCTTCTTCGCAGTAACACAGACTAAAGCGATGCCAAAAGAAGAGGTCCCACAGGAGCAAGCTCGGTACACAGCCTCTCTTTGCAGCATGCTACTGCAGATGCATCAAACACCACCAAATTACTTTTCTTCTTGAGACAGGCATTGCTTTCTACACTCAAGACCTTGATTCTCCCCACCTTGCACCAGCCCAGAGAGGAGCTTGCCCAAGGTCAGGATTTGTACAGGTGCTCTCCAGGCACAGCCTCCATCCTGTGTGCAGGGACAGCACCATCCTGGTGTGCAGTGATCACAGTGAAAACTGAACCAGGATACTAGCATGATGGGACCCAATACCAGTGAGGCAAATACTGCCTTGTAGGATGCCCTGGGTTTCTCATCCCTGAGTAGAAATCCCTGGAAAGCTAAAAAAGGAGCATGCAAGTCATATAACCAAGAGAAGTCCCGCTGGCTGGCCTAAGAGCTGTGGATTTCTCCCTGCCACCCCATCACAGGCTGGCATAACTTTATGATACTAGAGGCTGGCACAAGTACTGAAGGCCTGAGAAATTCCCAGTGGTGTACATACATCCTTCGTTTTGTAGGTCTTGCTCTATAGTCAGCCCTGATTCAGAACCACAGAATTGTTTGGCTGGGAAAAGCCCTTCAAAGAGAATGGAATCCAACATCCCTCCCCTGGGTAGGGACATATTTCAGTAGATCAGGTTGCCCAAAGCCCCATCCAACCTGGCCTTGAACACTTCCAGGGATGAGCCATCTACAGCCTCTCTGGGCAACCTGTTCCAGAGCCTCATCACCCTCTTAATCAAAAAATGTCTTATGTCCAATCTAAATCAATTTCAGTATGAAACTGTTGCCGCTTGTCCTGTCAGAAAAGACCGTGCTGAAAAGACCTTTCTCCACCTTTCTTGTAAGCCCCTTTATATACTGCACTCTGAAAGGAAGTTTAGGCAGCTTTTTGGAGGCACAAGAAAAGGGTGGCAGGAAAAGAAACCAACCACCAGAAATTTGTTTTAAAATGTAATGGAACAGTCATCCTGGATTTGTCTGATGGGTCTGGAGATCCTTGTTTCTCAGCTGATGAAACCAAGCTCAAGCTTCTCCTAGAGCAAGACATTGGCTGCCTCCCGAGACACAGCTAACAGATGCACTTCAGTGAAAAAATAGCTCTCAGCATTTCTGCAGAGTGGCTTCCTAGCCAGAGCATGGCTAGAGGTGACCACAAATGATTGCAAAGGGGTATGAATACATTATTTTTCTCAACATGAAGGCTGGTCTGGCTTTCACCTCAAAACCAGTTCTCAGCAGAAACTGTAATGATATGAGTGATCTCCTGATTCACTAACCATATTTTGTTCTTTCTCTGTGGTAGGCCAGAGAGAAATTTCAGGTTTGATTAAGCTTTCAGGCAAGTTCATTAAATTAGGCCACTAGAGGGAGCATCCTTTAAAGTCCAGAGCTGGTCACCAGGGACGCGTCCCCACGAGTGGGGGGACACAGGAGGGCGGCCCCGTGTCCGCGGCTCCCAGGGGAAGCTCCCCAGCACTGGGGTACAGAGCTGCACATTGGAAAGAGTACTATTGGTGACGCCTCCAAATGCATCACTTGTTATCTGCTGTTTCTGATACTGAAAATCGTACGACTTTCACGTATATTTTTCTTCTTAGCAAACATGATGTTTTTCTTCCTTTTTTTTTTCAAGTTCTTTTCACATAAGTGTGCACAGGAAAGAAAAGAAGACGAAGTATAAGTTTTAAAATTAGCTGGCTAACCGGGTTTATGAGAATCATATTTCAGTGCGTGGCGAGTAGTTACGTTGACTGGTTACATGCCTACTTCTCAGTGAAGGCAGTCACTATTAAAAGTCAACCTGGTGACTATTAATTTTAACATAGTCGCATTTTGGTCAGACTGATTTGCCTGATTTCATCTTAAAACCACACGACTGCAAGATCTGGAGAAAGTTGTCTAGAGCGACATTCCCTTTGGCATTCCTGAGGAATTAGCAGCACGTGCCTAGGTTGCAGTTGTGTAGCGGGGTTCACCATGTGAACGGAAAGGGTTCTTTTTGGAAAAGAGAGGGACTACGAACGCAGCAAAGAGGGAGGGCGGTGCTTACATCACCTAGGAATGAATTATGTTAATTCGCCTTCTGAAATACTGCGGTGACAAGAGGTGCCGGTGTAGCGAAATACGAAGTGTAAACACGGGTGCAGAGATTGCAGAGAGAAAGGGGGCTGGAGCAGGGGCTTCCTCGTCCCAACCCAGGCAGGCTTACCTCTCCTCCGGTGCAGGGGAAGGGGCTCGAATATCTGGAAGTGCAAATGGCTCCTCTCTGTCTCACATCATCCTCCAGCCCGAAGGTGGCCGAACAGTTAGCAGCAAAGTATTTGTAAGGCTTCCACGTCTCGCCGAAGTCCTGGGAGCGCTCCAGCACCATAGCAGCCGGCCTGGGCGACTTGAAGACCATAATCAAGTGAGTGAAGTAGAAGGCGGCTTCCAGGTCCAGGCGGATGGTCTCGCGGAGGGCATCCTGGGCCGCCTGCCACCAGGTGCGGGGCAGGCGGAACGGGGAGTCGGCCATGGCGGCGGGGGGGTGCGCCAGCCCCGCCTGGGCCGCGCTGCAGCGGCCGCACGAGGGGCGCCGGCAGCGCCGCTGCTCGTCCTCGCTGGGGCTGCAGAAGGACTCGGCGGCGCGGCGGCCGCAGGACGTCTCGGTGCGCAGCGCCCGCCCGTGCGCCAGGTTGCCCATCCGAGGGTTGCAGGCCTTCTCGCAGGGGCTGCTCGCTGCCGCCACGCCGCCCAGACCTGCGGGGCAGAGAGCGGGGGCTGAAGGCAGCTCCTCAGGTGGGAACACCTCGTCCCGTCTGAGCAGGCACTGTGAGGGACGCCGCCCCCGCCGGAACCGTGTGCCGCTGGTACCCCCCGAGCCCTGGAGGGGCTGTGCGACAGCGTGGCACCGCTGCTCAGCTTTCCCCCCTGTGGAGCTCGGTGTGTCTATAAAAGCAAAAAAACAAAAACGAAAACCCAGCCCCAAACCTTTCAAGATTTCCCTGCACTTGGGAAAATCCCTACCTACCAAGCGATGCAGAGCAGCAGGCAGCGGACAGGGGGAGAGACGAGTACACCCCGCTCTCCTGCCCCGGGGCACCAGAGCAGGGCTGAGGCTTCAGGGCCGTGCCACCCGTGCCCTGAGGCCTCCAAGGTGATCCAGGTGGCCCTGGGGAAATGGAGAAAAGCGGAAAAAAGGCAAGCTGCGGCCAAGGCAGCATGCTGCCACGAGGCCAGGAGACTGCTATGGGAGACAGCACCGCTGCAACCCAGCCCACCGTGAAGCACATCAGGTACCTGCCAGCAATGACCTCAAGTGTTCACCCCCTTTCTCACCACTCCACCTCTACCCCACATCTTCCCACAATCAGAAACTGCTGCTGACATCAGTGTTTAATTGTAGCACTGCTTCAGTTCAGAAAGACTGTTGCTGGTGTGTGTAAAGGGAAGAAAAAAAATGTTTTGGTTGAAATTATGCTGGCAAGCTGCCGCACAGCTGAGGCTGTGTGGGTTTTGTTCAAGCTTTTCTAGAAGTCCTGTCAACTTTAAAATCCAGTTACAGAGTCAAAGAAAAATACAATCACCGTGGGCTTTACTGTGAAACCATGTAACTCTCACATGTAATCAATGTAATGCTTGGTGCAGGAATGCTTGATTAGGGGCTCTCCAACTTTTTATTAATAAATGTAAGAGTAGGTCAAAGCAGTATTTGGTGAACAGTTCAACATAACAAAAAAAAAAAAAAAAAAATCTGTTGACTTGGATGTGTGTGGGTCAAAGCATCTGAGGTGCATGTCTTCTTTATCACCAGGCCAGTCATATGCAACCACCTTTGTGCACCAATAATGTCTTTTTCTTGGCATTTTTGTTACATCTGAAGGGCATTTCAGTTTAGCATCCAATAAATCCTTTATCCGGGGCTTATTCAGCTTTTGTCTACAGTGTCATAGTTGCAATTAAGCTACATTATATTATTAGCAGTGTTAAGCCTTCCAGGCCTGGCAGCATCCCCCCTTTCTCCCACTCCTCAAGAGGCACCCTGGATCAAAACCATTTTTACCACTAAAGCTCTATATGGGCTTTCTACAGTGTTTCTGCAGAACAGCTGTGGACCACTGCTGGCTATGCACCCAGTACAAGGCACTTATGAATCCAGCCTCTGGATTTCACTGGGTAAGCAATCGGAAAATTTTTAGTGAACAAGAAATGCTCAATCAAGTTAGCTTCCTACAGGGTGCTGTGTTGATGACCTATAGTAACTGTGCAGAATACATTTGCTCTATAAAAATAAACAAATATAACTGTAAGGTCAATATAATATCACTTACAACTCCCGAACATCCTTTTCAAAGCATTGTATAAACATTAACTAACCTACGTAGCTCTCCTGAGGGGTAGGTAAGTTAAGTGCTATTATCATATTATCAGTTAGGATAGCCAGTAGCTGGCCTAATTTATGTCTTTGGCTGCTTTCCTGGATTCTTTGGCTACATGTAACACAGTGCAGTTGGCTGTTACACAAATAGATGAACATTTACTGCGGTTCCCTCAGTTGTGGGTTTACAAAGCAGATTTGAGAAGTGGTAGGAAAAGCAGGGCTCAGTCAGCACCATGAGACAGGTTGAGATTACTGTTTGTGTTCATCAAGTCCTTTTGTTTTTTGCACACCAGACTGCTGCCTCCAGGAACGCAGTGGAGGAGGACCTGGTCAATAGGAGGTTTCCCCGGGACTGCAGTTGGTGGTAGGGCTGTCATAGATAGCCCCAGGGCAGGGACAAGGCTCTGCCTGAGCCCAGCTGGGACAGGTTGGCTGCAAAATCCCATGTCAGACCCCGGGAGCTGAGAGTATTTTACTGCTCCCAGCTCGGGGTATGCTCCAGTCCCGGTCATGCACAGTCACTGACTGCGGTTGTCTTCGGGCCAGGCATTGAAGGTCCCTTCCTCACCCGGGATCAGATCTGGGGCAAGGGATCTTGGCTTCAGCAGGATTTGAGAAATGCTGCTGGCACACAGACGTGGGTCCCAGGGGCAGAAAGGGGGGAGAGGAAACCCCCTTTGAAAGGGTGTTTGTTTTCACTTGAATTGGAAAAGAGTTGCATGACCGATGCAGAGCACTTCGAGTTATGAAAAGCGACAGCTTTCTAGTGTAACACTGGCTGCCACAGGAATTCAGTAAAAGGATGAATTGAGAGCATAGGGATTTCTATGAAATCAAAGTTCGCAACTGCTCTGCCACAGCACCGGAAAAGGTTCTTTTCCTTATTGCACTTAGTGCATCTGCCCAACTAAACCTTCCCATTCTATCCACTGTACATGCCACCGGACTGGGATCCTCAGTATGAGTAAGAGCATGCAGCAACTATGACTCACCTGGGAAAACATCCATGGAAAATCATATGCTTCCTGCTTAAGCATTTTAGCAACACATGCCTTGTGATGTTTCGTTTGTATCTTGTGCCTGATTAAATGTTTGTTTCCCATCTGAGTTTTTTTCTTCTTTTTAAAAAAGAAACTTGGCACTCGGCTTGCACCCGGCCGAGGAAGCATTACGCAAACTGTTTATGCCCGAGCGTATCTGCTGCGGGACTACGCTGCGGGCAGCTCAGAGCGCGAAGTGTTTACGCTGCGGGAAGGGGCTTTGAAAACCCTGCCCGCCCTCCTCCGCACCCTGACGACTCGGGGCATCGCCGCCCAAAGCGTCTGCGGAGCCCGCAGCGCCCCNCCCGGCCCCCCGCCGCTGCCACCCGCAGCGCTCCGCAGCCGGGCCCCGCTCCCCCGGCATTCCCCGAAGCCCCGGCCCGAGCCCACCCGGCGTCGCCGCCCCGCCGGAGGCTCCGTAGGCAGGGGCGGCCCCGCGCAGCGCAGCGCGGTGGGGCGCGGCCGGAC